>JAHLJT010004778.1:0-40279 GCA_031308135.1 Acheta domesticus | reverse complement strand
GGTATTCCGGCGCGTTGTTCCTGCTCCTGCCCTAACGAATTGTGTTCGATCAATCTTGATACTAATGCCGACGAACAATAAAAAGAATAACCCTCTGCCTGATTTGGGTTCAAAAAACATTAGTAATCTATGTTCACTCTTTCCCCAGAGGGATGGGTGACAGCAAAACGAATGCTGCGTGTCAGCGAAACGAATTTTACTGCCAGTCCCTTTGCGTCCTAGGACGGGGTGCCCTCCTCACCTCACTTGAAGTACATCGACCACTTGTCAAGGGACATGGTAAAATTTTTCTCAACATTAGTCGCCATACGCAGTACTTATGAAGACAAGAGTGCTAGTATTTGTTCTGTGAAATCGTGTGTACATTGTGCAACATGAGTGGCGATCAGGGTATGAGATATAGATGTTTCCATCCATTTTAAACTTTCTGATCACGATTTTTTAAAAAGAAAATCTCCAAGACGCGTCAACCACGATTTGCTGGTGAATATACAGGAGTCATTAGATTGGCGAATTTTGGATTCATTTTCGGAAGAAAGGAAGGTGCTCTCCGTGGCATTAACGAAAGTAGCGGAACTTCAGTGAGAAAGGGGAAATCAGGAGGTGACAATTTAAGCTCTTCAGATAGTTCGTCAAGTGTCTGCGAAATGAATAAAGAGAAATATAAACATGAGTTTAATTGCAATCGGAGAATCCCCCGCCACGAAAGAAATTGGAACAAAATGGCATCCCCATGAGAAATTTTAGAAAGCAAAAGTGTCAACACAGATAATTTTTTTCAGATTGAAGATCTTTTCGACGTCCATTCGAAAATCAGACAAAGATACTATTTAGTAACGTATCGATTACTTTCACTCAAGCAGATGGCATGACGTTGAAAATTGAAATTTTGACAATCTTTGAAAGCTGGACATACAATAAAATTAAACGACTTTTTGCAACAACAGAACTCATGATAAAAGTGTGTAAAACGTTTGCTGAAGAAAATGGAATTTTGTCCAGCAAACTAAAGTAAATTCGGTGGGGCATTAAAACGAAAACGGAAACATTGTGACGAAGTTCAGGAATTCTATGGTACGGCGAGTACTTGTATTTAAAGTGAGTTGCGAGGAACCAGAAAATTTCAAAATGTCAGTCAAAACCTGAATCAAGAATCCGTCATATAATTATTTATAAATTATTTATAAATATATTAATATTATTTGTATGTATATTAATACACATAAATATTATTATTTATAAATTCGATCATGAATGTTCATCACCTCAAGAAGTACTTAAATTACTGCTTCATCAAAGAAACCGACGACCAGTAACACAAAAAAAGTGTCTATTGCAGCAATCTATTACACACTGGTTGGTAAAATATTAATATCTTTTAAAGTTACTGAGACCCAATTTGATTTTTTCTGAGTTATTATCAATACTCTAGTACGTTTATAATTTTTTTTTAATTTTTAGCTCATCGAGCTTACAAAAATATTCAATTTTTAAAATTTCAGTTTTTGAAAAAAAATTGAAAATTCAAAAAGTTAAATATTTTGCAAAATCTTAAAAATTAAACATGTTTTTAAGTTTTGAATGGAAATTGAACGGAATTTCTATAATTGGTGTATTCAAATATATGATATTTTTAAGTAGTGATGCGCGTCATCATTAGCAAATTTCATCGTCTCCTGAATTATTTCAGTATAAAATCCTTTGGGTTCCGGCTCTCACAGGCAATCAATATTTATAAATGATGGCTCCAAAAGAAAGAGAATTTCACGGAGATTTGACGAATTCCTTTTGACTTTAAAAATATGGATGATTTCTTTAAAACTAGTGGTGCTACAGGATGTCACAGACTTTCCCATATTAGTTTTTCCTTGGTCTTCGCTAGCTATTCGGAATTGCAACATACTCTTTCCTGCCAGCTACCATCTATCACCGCCAAAAGTACATTTTTTTTGTCATTTTTCTTAATTTTTTCGTTTCCTATTGGTAGAACGAAAATATTAATTTTAGATATTAAAGAACAAGAAGCCTAGCCGTAAATGGCAATTTACTTTTAAAAATTATGTGCCGTTTAAGAGAAATGGCGTTTTAGAGCACTACTAAAAATGTGAAATTTGAAGCTCATTTTCACAGAAAATTTTGAGTTTTAAAAATACTTTATTTGACATTATTTGAAGCACTTACACTCACAAATATAATAATGTTTACAAATTGCTGGTAATGTGCATATTAAAGATGTGAGAGATCTTTCAAAAAATTACAATAATGTAATTTTGAAAAAACAAAAAAATAACTCAAAATAACTTTACGCTATACTAAAGAGTGTAATTATCACTATCCGTTTACAAAAGTTTCAAGAAAAAATTGCAGCCATATATGAGAAAATGGCGTTTGAGCATTTCTGAGTGTCCGAAATTTGAGCTACTTTTCACAGAAACGGTTGTGTTTTTGGAGCACTTTTAGAAACTTTACTTGCTTTTTATAAAGCATATATACTCGTAAATATAATATGTGAAAAATAGCCGATAATGTAAATGTTAACGACGTGAGAGACAAGTAATAAATTTATATTTTTGTAATTTTTGAAAAAAAACAACCGATAGACCAAAATGGCTTTTTATGTCATTGATAGAGTACATTTACCACTATCCCCACCAAAAGTTTAAAGAAAAAAGTTGGAGCCGTTTTTGAGAAAATTTTGAATCCCCGGGGGCTTTAAATAAGTACCCCCAAATTTTGAAGAATCGTTTTCAAAATCTCAAAGCTTCGACTAGAATCAGATCGACCGGGGAATATCCACTTTGGAAGAAATCGTAAGTATGGTTTAGGCGCTAGCAGTGTTCACAGACGGACGGACGGACAGACGGACGTTTCCCTTTCAATTGCGTTTTCGGTATCAAGGACCTAGAAACAGGGTTTCTGGCTACACCACGTGTTAGGGGATTTTTTTTTCTTAATTTAGCAACTGGTTTTATCCACTTATTCGTTTTCACACGGCCCAGCAATTAATTTTTTTTCCGCCGAAAATTGGCCATTATTTCGCGCAGCTTACATAACTTTCCCTATACTACGTATACCACTCCGTGTATACGTACGTACGTATACGGGAAAGTAAAAACCCATCGAAATATTCATGTAAAATGCAATACGCATTACATGTCAACCTATATCGGCAAATAACTCATAAACAAAGCATTTTAGAGCCTTAAAAAGTAAAATTTTGAGGCCAAAGGCCTCCAAGGAACGTTTCTTACACTACAATCTACAAGATAGGACATTTTTTGATCCATTCAATTAACTTTTTGGTTCCACGCTTCAATACTATCAAGGCCACCTCAATCATACTATCATACTGTCAAGGCCGCCTATAAAGCTAATATTTTTGTATAAAGGTAATTTGCAATGTACTAACACAATTACAAATAAAAATAAAAACTATGCAATTGATGTGTAAAAGAAATTTTCAATAAATATTTATTCAATATCATGGGAATTTGCTTGGAACAATTCCCAGCACTTACTTAAAGACATTTGAAGTAATTATTCAATATTCTTTGTCAATTAGGTTTTGTTTTTCGTGATAGTCACAAAAATATTAGCTTTTTACTTTTGAGAAAGCTACGAGTCTGAACCCGTTGACTTGAAAATTTCATCGAATAATAACGAAAATATTGGTACAGGTAAAACACAAACACAGTCTTCACTCTTCACTGAACACCCACATCCTTCCACAATTAAGTACGCAGCACTTATAGACCATGAAAAAACGTTAATTGAATAGTTACACTACACGCATAAGAAACAATCTTCATAGGTATAGGTATCAAGCAACTATAATAGTACTTCTAGTTGTTGCTGGAGAGCAAATCTTGAATTAATGATTATGCAAATAAACCTCGTCAGACTGCACCAACTACGGTGTTACACAGAAAAGCGTAAATGAAGATTGTCGAATCTAAGCCTTCTAAGCGTGTCGCCACAAAAATTGCTACCAGCAATAAGGACTGAAATATTGAGGTGGCCTTGATAGTATTAACAGTTTGAACGCCATGAGGGTCAAAAGTGGTACTCAACAGATATGTGTTTCGTAACGTGTGAGGGTTGTATGTGACCCTCATTGACTTTTGTTTTGCCATGAATGTTATCTCTTGCATCCATTGCATCCTTTTGCAATACTTAGTGAATTTTAGTTCTTCAGTAAACGTAGACACCCTAAACAAAACATATAAGCACGATTTTGCATTCTTGAATGCCAGATGTTGGTTTAGCCGTGATCGCTAAGTCATTGTACATTCCTGGCCAGATGTGTACACATGGCTTGCGTCGGTTCGAATCTTCATCTTTTTCATCAAATCAAATCTTCATCAAATTTCGTTGGCGTCCAACCTGTTAAAGCGTGGAACCGAAACGTCCCTTGAATGGATCGCAGAATATCTCATCTTGTAGACTATGGTGTAAAAAACGTTTCTTTGAGCCTTTGGCCTCAAAATTTTACTTTTTAAGGCTCTAAAATGTTTTGTTTATGAGTTATATGCCGATATAGGTTGGCATGTGATGCGGGTTGCATTTTACATGAATATTTCTATGCGTTTTTTAAAGAAATCATCCATATTTTTAAAGTCAAAATGGAATTCGTCAAGTCTCCGTGAAATTCTCTTTCTTTAGAGCCCTCATTTATAAAGACTGGTTGTGTGTGAGAGCCGGAACCCAAAGGTATACTACTGAAATAATACAGGAGACGATAATTAAGTGAAATTTTAAAACTAAGGTATTTCAATGCTTGGGAAGAAATGGGTTAATTTGCCGGTTGCATAATAGTAGAACGGAAATATTATTTTTAGAATATTAAAGAAGAGTAAATCCTCGTAAATGGCAATTTTCTTTGAAACTCTTGTTAAGAAAATGGCGTTTAAGCGCTAATGTAAATTCAAAATTTGTAGTTTTTTTTCACAGAAACCTTTTGAGCTTTCGAAAATATTTCATTAGAAGTCATTTTAAGCACTGTAACTCACAAAGCTTTTGTTTTTTGACGTTTAATACATTAATTAATAAAAGGAACTACAAACTTAGCACACTATGTTTACTAATCTTTGTGAAAAAAAATGTTAATTCTTTCAAAGAAAACTTATGTCAGCTTAAACTAGTGTATTGCTCACAAGACTTCTTGACACATTTATTAGCAATTCAACTATTTTTATTTAAAATAATTTAATCAAATGAATCCAACATTTACCTGATCAATATAAATTGCAATGATTTCTGTGCATAATCGTTTATATGAGCTTACTAAATGTAAGATGCAATTTCATAACATTTAATTACACAGTCATTTACATACATTCAGTTTCATTGTGTATGGAAACGAGTGAAGTCATAAAAGTAAGTTCGAAGACAGTTAAAACTATAAAATGTACTCTTTAACGCTATATAGCCGCGAAACAGCAACGTGATTATTATGTAAAAATGTAAAATAAATCCTTAAATTTTGGAAATTCTTTTTAATTTTTCCACTCTCAAGATGTTTACCCAAAATGTGAACGACATTTTATAAAAAAAAACAGGTAATCGACGTTCTACGGAGTTTTACATTCTTTGAAATTTTGAAAGACCCCTTCCTTATTCCTTCCATGGCGTAAGTATTCTTACACCATGATTCCTTCCCAATTCTGGCCGCTGGGTAGTGACGCAGGGGCGCGCGGTGTGAGGCGCGTACGCAGTGATACTACCTCTTATATAGATATTTATTATTCCTGCAGGTAGGTTTATGCAACCTGGTGGCGGAACACTAAAATTTACATATTGTATTTACATATTATAATTATGAATTAAATACAATATAACTTAAAATTATTTTAAGACAACATTAATAATAACAAGATAACAATGTTAACAATAAATGCATTAATAACAATAACCGCATTAATTCTACATTGATGGTGTTCCTGTACAGATAATTTATACTAACATATGCGACCTTTTATACACTGCACTCCACTTCACTTCGCTTCACTTCACTTCACCTTACTTTCTCTACTTCTATATTGCACTACACTTCACAACACGTCATCACACTTCAATGCAAATACTATAACAACTGACAACTGACAGACGAGACGTGACACAAATACAGAGAGCGCTGAGGTAATTATAGATTGCGCTGTTGCTAATGGAGGATTACTCCGACTTGCGCTCAACGCCCAAAGGCGTTGCGTAATGACGCAACAAATGTTTAAAAAAAAATAAAAAAATCCACTGCGGCATTGTTGCGCAAATTTCAATAAAGCTTTGCGGATTGATTGACAGAAAGAAATCAATACAATGTGAATACAAATTATATATTGTAAATTGAACAAACATTGTTTTATAATTATAAAAGACTATTTTTGTTCGATTTATAAATCTCGTCAAATCCTATTTGCTTTATAATCGTCCTAAGTATAAAGAATAACATTCTTTATATTTACGCTAGGACGGCCTGTTATTTTACATTTTATAAAATTTCATGTATTTACAATAATGCATTTTCGTTATTTATTCTCTATATTTCAAGATCCTAAAATAGGTTACCAACCAATTTTTTAGCATTGTTTTAAAATTCTCTTGGGTTTAAGTTCTCCTAGAGAAGCAGATGGGTAATTTTGACGCCCAATTACTCCACAAATATGCATATTTTGGAAAAATTTAACACGACGTTATTTGTATGAACAAGATCTGTTTTGTATGAACATATTTCATTAAGAAAAAATTCTATCTTCATAATTGTAGTTGTAGGAGACGCTGAAAAATTTTTGAATATTTTAAATTTTCGAAAACAGATTTTTCAACCAATATGAAACATGTGCTCTGAAATGACCTTCAGACTATCCAACAAAAGTTATTCAAAATGTTTGGAATTTTTTTTGAAAATTATGAAAATGTCCCAGGGTCTTAATGTAAAGTACCCGCCAAAATTAAAATATTGGTTTCAAATTTAAGGTGCCGCGAGATCAGTTAAATCAATCGGGGAATATCAATTTTGGAGAAAATAGGCTGAACTGTTTAGACAGCCGACTAGCATTGTTCAGAGATAGAAAGACGGACAGACTTTTTGCTTTCAATTGGTTTTTCGATATCAAGGACCCACAAAACAAGGATTCTGGCAGCACCACGTGTTAGATGACTTTTTGTTCTTAATTTAGCAACTGGATTTATCTATTTTTGCGTTTTCTGGGCCCTTTAATACGTTTTTTTCTGCCGAAAATCGGGCGTTTCTTCGCGCATCATTACATAACTTTCCTTATACTACGTTTACTCCGTATATACGTACGTATACGAGAAAGTAAAAATGACTCCATCGGCTTTTATTTAATTTTGTTGTTGGATAGTGTGAAGGACGTTTAAGGTAGTGTGCAGGTTTCATTTTCGTCCAGAGATTTTGCGATAATTGGAAAAATTCAAAATTTTTTCGGCGTCTTCCTACAACTACAATTTATGAAGGCAGAGATTCTTTCCCTTAATGAAATCTATTTCTTAAGAAATATTTTGAAATAAGGTCATGTACAATCATTAAAAACTTTGAGTACTTTTCGCGTAAGTTTGCGTGAAGTTACGGACGAGAAAGTACGTGCTGTTTTATCACCACGTTTAATTAACATTTTTTGATTACGAGTGCTCTTTTACATCACATTACTCGTACATAGCATTAACAAAATATTCATATAATCAAAATAAACAAAAATCTCTGAAAACAAGTTTTCAGCTACCCGGAATTTTTTGATATTGTCAGTTTCTTTATCTACATTGGATTTTAATTTAAAAATTTTCACTTCTCTTTACAAAATTAAGCTACACGAAGAATCGTGAGAAATGCAACTGAACTAAGTGGGTAAACGCTCTTAACGCCGCAATAATATGGTCGTATAACCTTTTATCATGACAACGACAACTTCTTTAATCAAGAACCATTCTGCCAAACATTATTCAAAAAATATTTTTCACAAAACGTTTCCTAGTCGATAAAGTAATTTATCACTTGCGATAATTGTACGTTCTGGACAACGTACATAAGCAGCAAGTAAAAACGTTGGTTCTCTTGCGACACACCGATTACCTCTACAAATTCGAATGGATTAGGATTAATATTTATGATAAAGCTAGACGATACCTTTGAAGTCTATGAATTAACGGATTGGGACAATATTGAGATAAACTACATTTATGAAATTTTTCTCTGCGAGAGGAAAAACAGTGTTTGAAAAACCCGACGGTCCAGATATTTTATTTCATTTAAGAAAATAATAAGAAAGGATTTTAGAAGAACAACAATACGATTTCTATGACCAATGTTTTGCATATGTAAAATGCGGGCTATCTCTCTGATCTCCAATCCCCTTCAAAGCGCGCTCTTGTCTCCGGTTTTTAATTGCCAAAATGAGGAAACATAACTTGTCACCAATGCACTAAAATTTCGAGCAGGATCTGTCAAATCATAACCAAATGATACTTGGGGTCTCTGGTGAACTAATTCACCCAAAATAATACAAAACTATATTGTATATTTTTCATAAACTTGTAAAATATTTTTATACAGCGAAACACGGATAAGTGGAAAACGTCTGTGAGAGGCCCTAAGTATGAACTCCCGAAATTTTTACGTGAAAAATCCTCTATTAATGAGAATGTTCAACCTGTTTAATCGAGACTTTTTCCATCCAGATTTGATAAAATCTGTTTCAACACGGAAAGCGATATTTGCTTACAGAGAACTCGTTGTTTTTCTCTGAAAGATAATCTTTTCCGAAATGTTTAGATATCTGTACACGTTCTCGATTTCTCGTTAAAACTAACTCACAGAGACGTTTGTTAAAGGCAATTAGGCAGAGCGCGCACGAAGATTTACTCTGCTCCACGCACGTTGAAAATGTTGAGGAAAAAGTTAAATTTATTGCTAGAGAATGAAAAATGTAAGGTACTCTGTGAAAATAAAGAAGACAAGTCACTTGACATTTTGTAAAGAAATTAGTGTAACAAATAAAACTCTTTTATTTTTAAACTTTTTGTAACACTATTAAGAAAAAATAAATACAAACTTTCAATATTGAAGGAAAAATAACAAGTTTGACCGGTTAAATACTAAAGTTGCAAATGACAAGGACACAAAATACCAAAAAGACATAAGCGAATCATTTCACAATACTGAAGAATTAAAACTAGAATATCCCAATTTGTTGACAGTAGGGCTGGAAAAATTAATGATTTTTAAAAAAATGTATTAGATGTTTTACTTTAAATCGAAATCATTAAGTGATTTATTTATCCTTAAATACTTTGAAGAGCAGAAAAAAGTTTATTAAAATTATTAAAATGTTATTAAAATTATCATTAAATTATTGTAATTTCATTTTTTTAAAATAATGATACCATAATATGAGGGGTCCGTGCAATTCCGTCCTAACCAACAAAATCTTTGAGTTATAGTTTCGAGCTCTTAAACACTTCCCAAACCACTAACGAATAAGCTTGAGGTACCACATATTAACAGGATTTAGAGAAAAAGCATTCTTTGTTCAAAGAAATTTTACCATTTTTTGTGTAGTACCGCTCTAATATAAAAGCACTTATTGTTGAAAACAACTGAATTCATCAAAAAACGTATAACAACGTTAGACAGTTCCTGAAATATTATATTATATCTTATATATATAATATATATATATAATATATATATATATAATAATTTAGCGTGTCTCGCAACCCATGACTGGTAGCACCTGTTCTTGTTTTGGCAATTTGGCAACCGCGTGTCTGCCTCCTTTCAATACTGCCGTGGCTGGCACGTCGAGACAGCAGAGGAAGTGAGCTGCGCGTCATAATCTGCAACTTTCCTCTTTCTGTGTTTTCCCATTGAAGGGCTTCGGCGGGCAGGTACTCGGCTCACACACCAGAATCTTTTCGCCCTGCGCAAGGTGGGTGGGGTGGAGTGGACTGGGCTGGGCTGGGGCATGAGCCAGCAAACAAAACGTCTCATTCAGGCGATTCTGTCCAGCATGCTTAAGAAACAGAACAGTAACATTGAAGATGGGGAGGGAAGTTTTGACTGATTTATCGATATATTAACAGCAACGTAACAATAATTATTATTTAATCAACGCCGGATCACAGAAATTTCAAAGATACCTCGTGAAACATCACCGCTAAGCTGTTCGTTATTTAAAACAATAATTATTTATTACCTGGAAATTATTTACTTATATTTTTATTTATTTATTTTATGTAGCATCAACTACAAAGGTTATTAGCAAGCTGGAAATTAAACAAATAGGGAAATCTTAATGAAATTAATAAATATTAATAAAATAAACCTGAATTTCTAGATTACTAATAATTTCTCCTCCTTTCCTTTCTCCTTTTGTTCGGAACTGGCATTTCCGGAAATTTTTATTGAAACATTTCCTGACTATGGAAGATTTAGTGCCGAAGTAAACTTCCACCAAAAATACACGTTGAACCTTCGTCAACATTTTCGAAGCGATTATTCTTTCCTAACGTGAGTTCCAACGATTATGAATGAAACGTGAATGAATGACTGCCCAAGCACAGAATACCGGGTCTTTATCGTATCTTGCAACCCAGGTCTGGAAACACCAACTCTTGTTTTGCCAATTTGGCACCGCGTGAAATACCTTCGACGCCCTTTCACTTTTAGCGAAGCCCGGTCGCGTGCCCTCAGATTTCGGGCTGAGAGAATGTGTCTAATTTTAGTTGGAAGAAAGAGAAAGCACATAGTCTGTCCTTGTTACTCTTCAACGTACTGCAGCCACTACACTGAAAAGAGTAAACGCCAGTCTCTTCATAAACGGTGGTCACTTTGAGCATTTACTCGACTGTCAGTTTTTTGTCATTTTAAGATAATTATATTTTATTACTTTTTATTAATTATTTTCAATAATTATTAACGTACTACTTAGTTACATTTTATTAGTATTTTTAATAATTTTATCGGTCACATGCGTCTTTAGCCCATTTTAACATGCAACCCTACAGGCGTGCACCTATCTGTATGCTAAGCAATTTAACATCCTTAGCATCGGGTTTTAACATCTTTGGCAACGTGAATAAACAACCATTGATTCATCGCAAGTCAAATGTTTATTAAGAAAGAAACAAGTCGGTGTAGAAAACAAATCAGATTCAAATAATTCAGAATAAAAGTAACTCATATTAGTTTTTGAGATAATTATTGTTCATTGAAATAGGTTTTAATAGTGCAGTTAAAATGTGTTTTAGGTAAATTAATTTAATTTTCCTCGCATTCCATCAAATGAAACTCTTCTTCGGTAATCATATTTACTGATGATCTGAGGTGTCGCCACTGGAAATCGACGCGCCAACTTCCTCATCGAACGTATAGATATATCGCAAGCAATACCCCACAATATCATAGTAACATGCCCCAACAACAGAATTCATGTTTACTATCGCAGTTATATAAATTTTCGCATAAATCGTGAGACTGACCGATAAAATACTGAACATACCACAAAATGTTACAGTGTTATTACTGCCTCGTCCAAATGAAAAATCTCGGCTCCGCTACGCTCCACCTCGATTTTTAACTTTTGGCCTCTGCGATAATTACTCTCATAACATTTCTAGGTATCTTTATTGTATTTTACTAAAGTTTTCTCATTTGCTTAATATGCAGATTCCATAATAATAATACATTATTATTATTGTTATAAAATGAAGAGCTAGGCGGTAATATTTCACGATATATCTTTTCGATTGCTCTCTGAGCTGGCTTTACTTAAATAATTATTGCTACGTTGCTGTAAGTAAATCGATAACTCCCCTCCCCATTAATATTACATTTTTGTTTCTTCAGCATACTGGGCAGATTTGCTTAAAGAGACGTTTTGTTTCCACGCTCATGCCTCAGCCCACCCCACTCCACCCACTCTGTGCAGCGTGAAAAGATTTCGGCATGAGAGCCGTGTACCTGCCCGCCGACACTCTTGAATGGGATCAACAAAGAAACAGGAAACTTGCTGCAGCTTATGACCTGACGGTTGCCTCCTCTGCTGTCCCGACGTGCCAGGCACGGCTGTCTTGAAAGGTGTAAAAGAGACGCGGTTGCCAAATTACCAAATCAAGAACAAGTGCTCTCAGACATGAGTTGCAAGATAAACTAAAGACCCTGTAGGTGCTTGCTCTTTCTTTCAACTAAAATAGCTCCGTTCTCCTACCCCGAAATCTACGACGGGAGTTGGGTCGTTAAAAGTGAAAGGGAAGCCAAAGGTATTTCACGCGTTGCCAAATTGCCAAAACAAGAGGTTGTGCTCTGAGATATGGGTTGCGAGTTAGACTAAACACCCGGTATATACATATATATATATATATATATATATATATATATATATATATATATATATTGAAACGAATTGTTATTACAACAATGATAACAATCCGCATCTGAGAATGAAGAACATTTGAATTGCGCGGTAGCGGCGGGCGCGCTGACGGAGTCGGGTGCCGGAGTCGAGTCAGAGAGGAGAACCGAAGCGCGAGGGAACCACGAGACAGGTCGGCAGTGAAGCTATGGCTGGGTAATGAAAAGGACGGTCACGAAAGGTGTGGAAGAAAAAGGACGAATAGTGGTGAAGTCTGGGACCATCGAGAATGGATGGCATCGGGAAGGACAATGCGGTGAAAAATGGTATGTAGTGAGTTAAAACAGTTGTATTGGTGAAGTGAAGAAAGGACAATATCGGTGATTAACGACAGTCACGTGGGTGAGTGCGCAGCATCGGCGGCACGTGGATCTCTGTGCGGCAGTGGACTGTTCATGTTTGGTGGATGTGTCTTAGTGATCAGGTGGGAGCAAGAAAGTAGTCGGAGTGAGGGAAGATTCATCATTGAACTGTGCTAGAAGTGGTAAAATCTGCGTTGACATGGCAAAGCATGTGGGCGGACGCACGGAGAACATAGAGTGAACCTGACTGGACATCATTAAACATCCAACTGTGAGACGTAGACGAAAAGATTTGTTACGGACAGCGAATTGAGAAGCGTTGGCAGGCGACGCGGGCAGTCCGTTACAACAGCGGTGTTACAACAACGTGGCGTGTCCGTTACAACAGGCGTGCAGCGGAGAGGTCCCTCTCCCCACGTCGGCATCCAGCGACCCGACGAGGCCCGAGCACCGCCGCTGCGCGAGGCGTCGCTTCGTCGGCTGGTGGCGGCCGCAGAGCGGCGCGGCCCGGGTCCGGACGTACGGTGTGGGTAAGAACAGACAGAAACATTGGAAGGGGGGTGAATAGACGACAGGAAGCAGTGATCTGTAGTAGAGGCCCCACAGTTGTGAAAATTATAAGAAATGAATGGAATTCCAGGACAATAAAGAGTTAATAAATAAGAGGTTATTTATAATAGGAAAATGATAGAGTAGATGTTTTGTAAGGAATAAGAACCAGCAATTTTTGTAATTAATCGATCAATAAAAATTCATGTTTAATCCGATTACTCTCATGTTCCCATTGATGATAATAATGGAATCCAGAGCACATTCCCGGGACAGAATCCCTGTCCCCTTGAACAAATAATTATTGTGAAGTGTCAAATTCACGATTCATTTCAATATATATATATATATATATATATATATATATATATATATATATATATACAGGGTCGGGATTTCGGATATTTTATTGGGGGCAAATTTGGGCGCTATTATAAATATCAAAATATTCGTTTACTTGCCTTAAGTTAATTAATTGGGCTTCAATTATACACATTGCTATCAATTTTGTTAATTATTATTGGATGTTATTAATTATATTAGTTGCACACAGCGGTGAGATTCCGCATTGTTACTTGAACGGTCCGAACTGTTAATTCAACGATACATTTTTCTCAATGAATCATTTCTCAATAAATATTGCTTACAAGCATGTATAGACCTAAATATACTTAAAATAATGGCAGTATGCTTGTGGAGCTTAGGAAACAGTAAAAAGCAGTAAAACAGAAGAATGTTTTATTAAAAATGAAGTAGATCTTCCTGGTGTTGGAATTGGTCTTTCAATTCTGTATCATTTTGAAGATCCAATATTTTCAAATGTAAATCATGATTTACGCTGTCAACATTAAAAATGGTAAATCAAAAACTTTGTTATCTGACTCCATATCAGAAATTTCATGAAATCTATTTTCTAAATATACGTCAAAGTTTACGTCTACTCAGCTCCATGATTCACCGTGTATTTAACCGCTCTTTAACATGGTTAAAAAATTTCTGAGAAACAAAGTATTTTGTATTATTTCTTTTTTTTTTGGTTATTTAAGGTCGCATCAACTACTCGGTCACTAGCGACCACTATTGGAGTAACGTTATGACATGATGATGACACGATATGATGATGATAGGGGATGAAAAGACGAACACATACAACCGTGCCCTAGGCGGGACTGGAACCCCACGGTCCAAGACCACTACGGCGCTACTGATTTAGCGATCTCGGCCACGGGGCCGGCAAAGAAATTGTTCTTCCTATTTATTTTTAAAAATTATCGGACTATTATTACTAGAGACCGGATTTTTATGTAATTACATACTTTTTGTCTTTCTACTTACCGTTCTCAAAATTTTAATCTTGGCGAATCGTCACCGTCCTAAGACAATATCCAATTTTTTCATTACATATTTTTACATATTTGGCATTATATTACATATTTTACATATTTCGCTATTTTCTTAATATTTCTTTTTATTTTATCAATTTTCGTGCATATTTTTATGAAAATAAGCAGTTTTAAACTACTAGCATTTTTCCTACATTATTACTGCATGCTACTGCGTACTCTACTCGAGGTAAGCTTCATGAAGACGCGGTCGAATATTCTCACAGTCCGACGTGCCTGCCTCAGTTATCTCAGAGGCGGGAAGTGCATGTCAGCGACAAATCATTCTCACTTTTGGTGTGAAAAGTATCATTGACGTCCCGTTTGACGACCTTCAACCTTAATGTCCAATAAACTTTAGCGACTAACTTCATTATTTGTGCACGTCTTCTGAATTTCAGTGGGAAATATAGTTATTCAAATTATCGTTTTCCATATTATCGCGGCAAAAAGTAATTATGAAAGAATTATGAAAACGTGCACAAAATTCACTTCCCCCCATAGCTCGTCAAACACAGTTTTGAACTGTTTTTTGACGTAAATAAATAAATAGATCACCGTCATGTAACACTTCGATGAGAATATTCCATGCTGCAGTGATTGTTTGCTGGTCGTAAAATTCGCCAGTTAGTACGATGCCTTCTTTTGTGTCTAGTCTGCTAAACTACGTACATTCCTGGATAACAATTTGTCAAGGTTTTATAACTGATGGGAAAGTTATAAAGTCAAGTGTACATCAACCTGTGCTTTTCTAATGATTTTTAAAACGTTTGCATTAATTTTAAAATTTTCATAGGGATTTTTTTATAAATATAAGTTCATTTTATGGAAATGAGTTTTGTAATAAGAGTATTTCAATATTACATATTATATCCGATTTTACATATTTATTACATGATCTTACCATTTTCATTACATATTTATGTACATATTTTGACGTTTCATACTACATATTTTTCCGGTCTCTAATTATTACGACAGCCTCTTGCTTCCTTTTGCCATGACACATTTTGCATTGACGTCTTGCATGAAACGGAACTTCCCGACTTATCGCTTCTTACCTCTCAACGCGCCCCCCTCTCTTCAGCAGGAATCGCTCGCTCAGGCTGCTGCTGCCCCCATCCGCACGTCCGTTAAGTTGGCAAAGCCATTTTCAAAAAACACATTTTCTCTATACCCAGAATTTTGTGCTATTTTTGTGCTTTCCAAATATCCAAAAGTTAATTTTTTTGCTCCAACGGTTTTTCCAAAAATGGGTGGCTTTGCTGGCTTAATGTTAAGCTGGCAAAGCCAATTAGCCAAAACAAATTTTCTTTATATACAAAATATTGTGTTATTTTTGTGCTTTTCAAATATATAAACATTAATTTTTTTGCTCTTACCGTTTTTCGAAAATTTAGAAAAAACGAATTTTCGAAATGCCCGGCAGGCGCAACAACTACGCGTAAGAAAACTACTCGTAGAAAAAAAACTATCCATCAAAATTAGATTTTCTTGACACAAAAATAACCACAAAACAATTCTCTATCCAACAATGTTGTTTCGAAATATTCAACATTTAATATTCCCTATAAATAATAATAATTCTTTACACTACTGTCAAGAAACAACACAATTCAAGTCATACAATTCCTCATAAAAACTAAACTACTCAATATTTCGCAATGTCCTTTCCCAACAAACAGAACCAAACATTGTTCTAACAAAGTACACACACGCTGATTTTTTTGCTCTCAACGTTTTTTGCAAAATTCAACAAAACCACTCACGAGTCACCCGGAACAACGCACTCCCGCAGGATAAGAAAATCACTCATCAAGGCAAAACTCTAATTCAAAATAAATTTATCCTCACATAACATCAACCACAATACAATACAATATACAACAATATTGTTTTTAACTTTTTTATTTTCGATACTATCGAAGAAAAAATGGCACATCCTTTAACTGGGTACCCAAAAACACACCAATGGAGGCACATCAATCCTACTAAATACTAAAATACTCAACACATCGCATTGGCCTTCCCCAACAAACAAAATCAAACTTCATTCTAATAAACTACACTTACAATGATTTTTTTGCTCTAAACGTTTTTTGAAAAATTGAACAAAATGACACGTATGGGGCGCGAGATAGAGCAACTCCGCCAAGAACAAAAACAATCTTCGAAGAAAATATATCATTCAAAAATAAAATGTCTTATCACAGAATCAACAACAATACAATGCACTATGCAAAAGTATTGCTTTCAAATCTTTGACTTTCGATACTATCTATAAAAAAATCTAAATCATTACACTGAAAATTTAAAAAAAGACGCATGGAGGCACACAAATCCTAATAAATACTAAACTACTCAACCAATTGCATTGTCCTTTTCCAAGAATAACAATTAAATGTTGTTCTAATAAACTACACCAACAATGATTTTTTTGCTCTCATTTTTCTTTTGAAAATTAAACTCCACTTCGTATGAGTGCACGGGAGTGGCGGGACCTCCGGATAACAAAAGCGACGGAAGGAGGCACACATGTCCTAATAAATACTAAACTACTCAACCAATTACATTGTCCTTTTCCAAGAATAACAATGAAATGTTGTTCTAATAAACTACGCCAACAATGATTTTTTTGCTCTCATCGTTCTTTTGAAAAAGAAACTCAACTTCGTATGAGTGCACGGGAGTGGCGGGACCTCCGGATAACAACAGCGACGGAAGGAGGAACACATGTCCTAATAAATACTAAACTACTCAACCAATTGCATTGTCCTTTTCCAAGAATAACAATGAAATGTTGTTCTAATAAACTACACCAACAATGATTTTTTTGCTCTCATGGATTTTTTGAAAATTAAACTCAACTTCGTATGAGTGCACGGGAGTGGCGGGACCACCGGATAACAAACACGACGGAGGGAGGCACACATGTCCTAATAAATACTAAACTACTCAACCAATTGCATTGTCCTTTTCCAAGAATAACAATGAAATGTTGTTCTAATAAACTACACCAACAATGCTTTTTTTTGCTCTCATTGTTCTTTTGAAAATTAAACTCAACCTCGTATATGTGCACGGGAGTGGCAGGACCTCGGGATAACAAAAACGACGGAGGGAGGCACACATGTCCTAATAAATACTAAACTACTCGACAAATCGCATTGTTCTTTTCCAAGAATAACAATGAAATGTTGTTCTAATAAACTACACCAACAATGATTTTTTTGCTCTCATGGATTTTTTGAAAATTAAACTCAACTTCGTATGAGTGCACGGGAGTGGCGGGACCTCCGGATAACAAACACGACGGAGGGAGGCACACATGTCCTAATAAATACTAAACTACTCAACCAATTGCATTGTCCTGTTCCAAGAATAACAATGAAATGTTGTTCTAATAAACTACACCAACAATGCTTTTTTTGCTCTCATTGTTCTTTTGAAAATTAAACTCAACCTCGTATATGTGCACGGGAGTGGCAGGACCTCGGGATAACAAAAACGACGGAGGGAGGAACACATGTCCTAATAAATACTAAACTACTCAACCAATTGCATTGTCCTTTTCCAAGAATAACAATGAAATGTTGTTCTAATAAACTACACCAACAATGATTTTTTTGCTCTCATCGTTCTTTTGAAAATTAAACTCAACCTCGTATGTGTGCACCGGAATGGCGCGCACCTCGGTATAACAAAGAAGACGGATGGAGGCACACATGTTCTAATAAATACTAATCTGCTCGTCAAATTGCATTGTCGTTTTCCAAGAATAATAATGGAATATTGTTTTAATAAATTACACCAACAATGATTTATTTGCTCTTACCATTTTTTTGAAAATTAAACATAACCATGATACTATTCGAAGCAAAAGTATCCTTCAAATTTAAATATCTTTACACAGCATAACAACAATGATTCTTTCATTTTTTCCTACTAATTTTCATTCTTTACTCCACTCCCTCTGCGTGCAAAACGAATTTTTCCGCATTTGATTTTTAAAATGCCTATATACTTAGAATGTTTCAAAATTTAAAAAAATATTTCCCACTTGTAAAAAGATCTGCACAATACTTTATGAAAAATAATTCCAAAGTTGTGTTTCGAAAAATATTTTCAATATTTTTAAAGTAGGTTTTGAGGATATTGGATTTATATAAAACTATGAAAAGTATAATTTTTTAAGATTTTTTAAAGTGGTTTGCGAAAGTAAAAATATAAAAATCATTTCCAAAAATGAAAAACATATTTTATTTTCTTTAATTTTATTTTAAATTCGTAAGAAGTCTTTTTCGTACACCGTGGGGAAACCTAAATCGTAGAGGTTTAGGGTCTTGAACGGAATCAATGTACAAAAATGGACAGTTCGATCGCAGCTGAAAATAATGTGTGAGTTAATTAGCTTGGATCATCTTCGAGACTGAACATAGACGTATAGTCACTGACACTTAAAAAATTTACTCAATTTCGCGAGTTGTTAGCGATATTTTTCGATGAGCCATTTTTACTTCAAAAAGCAACGACTTAAGCACAATTAGAAACTCTTAGCAGAATACGATTGCAATCTCCCGTGAGAAACGTGGGCCGAGGCGAGTTTGTTATGATCGTGGTGTGATAGTATACAGTGAAGTGCTACTTACAAGTACAAGACCCTAAGAGATGCTTTGATAGGCTGGAGAGATATTTATATGGAACCACGTCATTGGTTTATGCCAATACAATAAAATATTAGGACATAGCAAATAATACAATACAATACAATACATAACAAAATACAAAAGCAATATATTTATTGCACTAATATATACTTGATTTTACCCTATTGTTATCTGCTACAGTAGAAAAATATCTTTCTGGCACAAATTTTTATTACATACGAAGTTAAAATAAAAGATTACGGAAGAAATTTTGAGGAAGTTATATGTATATGCCATACTTAACACAAATTCCGTTATAAACTACATACAGAAATCATCTCTTCTGTTCTTACTGTGTTATGTGATATTATTTAGTTGTCGTTAGAGCGGCGTCTCCCGACGAAGATTTTCTGGGGTTCAATTGTCTCCTATGTTTCTGGAACTGCGGCGCACTGTAAAAGCATGAAATGTCACAGTGGACCACGTTCCGTCTTCGCGCGTGAAGACAGTCCTCCATCAACACATCCCTGCCGGATGACGTAGGCCGGAGCTCCAAACGTGAGAATCGCCGCGCAGCTGCTTTTCACCCGTCAGCAAGCGATAGATAAGAGCTGTCGCGCGCCTCTGGAGGTCAAGCGAAAAAGACCCCATTGGTACGGCAGGGTTGAAATGCTCTGGGAAAACTTTTCCCCGTTAGTATTTAAAAGGTTAATGAAACCATTATTTCAACCAGCATGAACTGCAATTAGTCTGATACACTTATATTTGCCGTTACGCCAATTATATCATTATGGTGCCAGCACTTTTTGAATACAAAGTTGTTGTCAATCCACCTCTCGTCAATACACTATTTGACGGCCTTCTTTCCCTAACATCCTCATTTGGATGAGATCTCTTGTTCTCCAATCTACAATATCTGCTCTCTCGACCAAAACTTTTCGTTTTGAATTACACCTCCATCTGTATTCCATATGTTCCATTCATATCCAAAGTGACTTTTCTCCCCAAGGAAAATTTATCTTTTCTTTAATTATAGACTGCATTTTCGTTAACGTGCGCACTTGCTTTTCACGGACGTAAAAATCACAGAGCATTTCTGATTACGCATAAAATCGTGACAGCACTTATTTCATTCGGTGTAACATTTTCTTTACGAATTGTTTTAATGCTAGTTACTCCAACACCAATGTATGCCGCTGCTCTTTCTATGCCTTTTGTCGTAGTAACCAGTAGATGAATCACCTGCCTCAATAACACTCGCTATGAACTCCAGACCTTCACTGTGAATTGTCGAATTTCATTTCGAATTCGAATTTGGTTTCGATTTTAAAGAATATTTTTGCTCGGACTAGTGTTCCTGTCATTCGGCGGGGCGCGTAATTCCGGTTCACACATACGTGGTTAGGCCAATTTTCCAAAAAACGGTGGGAGCAAAAAAAACATTGTTGGTGTAGTTTCTTAGAATAGCATTTTGTTTTTAGTGTAGGAAAAGGACAACGCAATTTGTGGGGTACTTCGGTATTCATTAGGGTTTATGTTCTTCCATCCGTGGGTATATGGATTCACAGTGTAATAAAAAAGGATTTTTTTATGGATACTATCGGAAGACAAAACACGGAAGTCTTGAAAACAATACTGTTGCGTAGTGCATTGTATTGTTGTTGATGCTTTGGAAAAGCACTTAAATTTTAAAAAATAATTTCGTATGGAATAGTGTCTTTGTTATTTGCCATTCCGGTGCACACATGGGAGGTCGAGTTTACTTTTCCAAACACCGGTGAGAGCAAAAAAATCATTGTTGGTGTTCTTTATTAGAAAAGTATTTCCTTCTTACTGTAGCAAAAAGGAAAATGCAATTTGTGGAGTAGTTTGGTATGTATTAGGATTTATGTGCTTCCATCGATGGATTTTGTAATCTCAGTGTAGCGAATTAGATTGTTATCCATATAGGATAGTATCGAAAGTCAAAAAATTGAAAACAATACTGTTGCGTAGTGCAATGTATGATGTTAATGCTTTGTAAAGACATCTGAATATTGAAGTATATTTTGGGTTGGAATAGTGTCTTCGTTATTCGGCACGGTGTGCCATTACGGAGCACATATGCTTGGTTGAGTTTAATTTTACAAAACACTTGTTGTTGAGAGAAAAAAATTCTTGTTGGTGTAGATTATGAGAACAACATCTAGTTGTTATTCTTGAAAAAGGACAATGCAATTCGTCAAGAAGTTTAGTATTTATTAGGACATGTGTGCCTCCTTCCGTCGCTTTTGTTATCCGGAGGTCCCGCCACTCCCGTGCACTCATACGAAGTGGAGTTTAATTTTCAAAAGAACAATGAGAGCAAAAAAAGCATTGTTGGTGTAGTTTATTAGAACAACATTTCATTGTTATTCTTGGAAAAGGACAATGCAATTGGTTGAGTAGTTTAGTATTTATTAGGACATGTGTGCCTCCCTCCGTCGCTTTTGTTATCCGGTGGTCCCGCCACTCCCGTGCACTCATACGAAGTTGAGTTTAATTTTCAAAAGAACGATGAGAGCAAAAAAATCATTGTTGGTGTAGTTTATTAGAACAACATTTAATTGTTATTCTTGGAAAAGGACAATGCAATTGGTTGAGTAGTTTAGTATTTATTAGGACATGTGTGCCTCCCTCCGTCGTGTTTGTTATCCGGAGGTCCCGCCACTCCCGTGCACTCATACGAAGTTGAGTTTAATTTTCAAAAAATCCATGAGAGCAAAAAAATCATTGTTGGTGTAGTTTATTACAACAACATTTCATTGTTATTCTTGGAAAAGGACAATGCAATTGGTTGAGTAGTTTAGTATTTATTAGGACATGTGTGCCTCCCTCCGTCGCTTTTGTTATCCGGTGGTCCCGCCACTCCCGTGCACTCATACGAAGTTGAGTTTAATTTTCAAAAGAACGATGAGAGCAAAAAAATCATTGTTGGTGTAGTTTATTAGAACAACATTTAATTGTTATTCTTGGAAAAGGACAATGCAATTGGTTGAGTAGTTTAGTATTTATTAGGACATGTGTGCCTCCCTCCGTCGCTTTTGTTATCCGGAGGTCCTGCCACTCCCGTGCACATATACGAGGTTGAGTTTAATTTTCAAAAGAACAATGAGAGCAAAAAAAGCATTGTTGGTGTAGTTTATTAGAACAACATTTCATTGTTATTCTTGGAACAGGACAATGCAATTGGTTGAGTAGTTTAGTATTTATTAGGACATGTGTGCCTCCCTCCGTCGCTTTTGTTATCCGGAGGTCCCGCCACTCCCGTGCACTCATACGAAGTTGAGTTTAATTTTCAAAAAATCCATGAGAGCAAAAAAATCATTGTTGGTGTAGTTTATTAGAACAACATTTCATTGTTATTCTTGGAAAAGGACAATACAATTGGTTGAGTAGTTTAGTATTTATTAGGACATGTGTTCCTCCTTCCGTCGCTGTTGTTATCCGGAGGTCCCGCCACTCCCGTGCACTCATACGAAGTTGAGTTTCTTTTTCAAAAGAACGATGAGAGCAAAAAAATCATTGTTGGCGTAGTTTATTAGAACAACATTTCATTGTTATTCTTGGAAAAGGACAATGCAATTGGTTGAGTAGTTTAGTATTTATTAGGACATGTGTGCCTCCCTCCGTCGTGTTTGTTATCCGGAGGTCCCGCCACTCCCGTGCACTCATACGAAGTTGAGTTTAATTTTCAAAAAATCCATGAGAGCAAAATATCATTGTTGGTGTAGTTTATTACAACAACATTTCATTGCTATTCTTGGAAAAGGACAATGCAATTGGTTGAGTAGTTTAGTATTTATTAGGACATGTGTGCCTCCCTCCGTCGCTTTTGTTATCCGGTGGTCCCGCCACTCCCGTGCACTCATACGAAGTTGAGTTTAATTTTCAAAAGAACGATGAGAGCAAAAAAATCATTGTTGGTGTAGTTTATTAGAACAACATTTAATTGTTATTCTTGGAAAAGGACAATGCAATTGGTTGAGTAGTTAAGTATTTATTAGGACATGTGTGCCTCCCTCCGTCGCTTTTGTTATCCGGAGGTCCTGCCACTCCCGTGCACATATACGAGGTTGAGTTTAATTTTCAAAAGAACAATGAGAGCAAAAAAAAGCATTGTTGGTGTAGTTTATTAGAACAACATTTCATTGTTATTCTTGGAACAGGACAATGCAATTGGTTGAGTAGTTTAGTATTTATTAGGACATGTGTGCCTCCCTCCGTCGCTTTTGTTATCCGGAGGTCCCGCCACTCCCGTGCACTCATACGAAGTTGAGTTTAATTTTCAAAAAATCCATGTGAGCAAAAAAATCATTGTTGGTGTAGTTTATTAGAACAACATTTCATTGTTATTCTTGGAAAAGGACAATGCAATTGGTTGAGTAGTTTAGTATTTATTAGGACATGTGTTCCTCCTTCCGTCGCTGTTGTTATCCGGAGGTCCCGCCACTCCCGTGCACTCATACGAAGTTGAGTTTCTTTTTCAAAAGAACGATGAGAGCAAAAAAATCATTGTTGGCGTAGTTTATTAGAACAACATTTCATTGTTATTTTTGGAAAAGGACAATGCAATTGGTTGAGTAGTTTAGTATTTATTAGGACATGTGTGCCTCCCTCCGTCGTGTTTGTTATCCGGAGGTCCCGCCACTCCCGTGCACTCATACGAAGTTGAGTTTAATTTTCAAAAAATCCATGAGAGCAAAATATCATTGTTGGTGTAGTTTATTACAACAACATTTCATTGCTATTCTTGGAAAAGGACAATGCAATTGGTTGAGTAGTTTAGTATTTATTAGGACATGTGTGCCTCCCTCCGTCGCTTTTGTTATCCGGTGGTCCCGCCACTCCCGTGCACTCATACGAAGTTGAGTTTAATTTTCAAAAGAACGATGAGAGCAAAAAAATCATTGTTGGTGTAGTTTATTAGAACAACATTTAATTGTTATTCTTGGAAAAGGACAATGCAATTGGTTGAGTAGTTTAGTATTTATTAGGACATGTGTGCCTCCCTCCGTCGCTTTTGTTATCCGGAGGTCCTGCCACTCCCGTGCACATATACGAGGTTGAGTTTAATTTTCAAAAGAACAATGAGAGCAAAAAAAGCATTGTTGGTGTAGTTTATTAGAACAACATTTCATTGTTATTCTTGGAACAGGACAATGCAATTGGTTGAGTAGTTTAGTATTTATTAGGACATGTGTGCCTCCCTCCGTCGCTTTTGTTATCCGGAGGTCCCGCCACTCCCGTGCACTCATACGAAGTTGAGTTTAATTTTCAAAAAATCCATGAGAGCAAAAAAATCATTGTTGGTGTAGTTTATTAGAACAACATTTCATTGTTATTCTTGGAAAAGGACAATGCAATTGGTTGAGTAGTTTAGTATTTATTAGGACATGTGTTCCTCCTTCCGTCGCTGTTGTTATCCGGAGGTCCCGCCACTCCCGTGCACTCATACGAAGTTGAGTTTCTTTTTCAAAAGAACGATGAGAGCAAAAAAATCATTGTTGGCGTAGTTTATTAGAACAACATTTCATTGTTATTCTTGGAAAAGGACAATGTAATTGGTTGAGTAGTTTAGTATTTATTAGGACATGTGTGCCTCCTTCCGTCGCTTTTGTTATCCGGAGGTCCCGCCACTCCCGTGCACTCATACGAAGTGGAGTTTAATTTTCAAAAGAAAAATGAGAGCAAAAAAATCATTGTTGGTGTAGTTTATTAGAACAACATTTAATTGTTATTCTTGGAAAAGGACAATGCAATTGGTTGAGTAGTTTAGTATTTATTAGGATTTGTTTGCCTCCATGCGTCTTTTTTTAAATTTTCAGTGTAATGATTTAGATTTTTTTATAGATAGTATCGAAAGTCAAAGATTTGAAAGCAATACTTTTGCATAGTGCATTGTATTGTTGTTGATTCTGTGATAAGACATTTTATTTTTGAATGATATATTTTCTTCGAAGATTGTTTTTGTTCTTGGCGGAGTTGCTCTATCTCGCGCCCCATACGTGTCATTTTGTTCAATTTTTCAAAAACGTTTAGAGCAAAAAAATCATTGTAAGTGTAGTTTATTAGAATGAAGTTTGATTTTGTTTGTTGGGGAAGGCCAATGCGATGTGTTGAGTATTTTAGTATTTAGTAGGATTGATGTGCCTCCATTGGTGTGTTTTTGGGTACCCAGTTAAAGGATGTGCCATTTTTTCTTCGATAGTATCGAAAATAAAAAAGTTAAAAACAATATTGTTGTATATTGTATTGTATTGTGGTTGATGTTATGTGAGGATAAATTTATTTTGAATTAAAGTTTTGCCTTGATGAGTGATTTTCTTATCCTGCGGGAGTGCGTTTGTTCCGGGTGACTCGTGAGTGGTTTTGTTGAATTTTGCAAAAAACGTTGAGAGCAAAAAAATCAGCGTGTGTGTACTTTGTTAGAACAATGTTTGGTTCTGTTTGTTGGGAAAGGACATTGCGAAATATTGAGTAGTTTAGTTTTTATGAGGAATTGTATGACTTGAATTGTGTTGTTTCTTGACAGTAGTGTAAAGAATTATTATTATTTATAGGGAATATTAAATGTTGAATATTTCGAAACAACATTGTTGGATAGAGAATTGTTTTGTGGTTATTTTTGTGTCAAGAAAATCTAATTTTGATGGATAGTTTTTTTTTCTACGAGTAGTTTTCTTACGCGTAGTTGTTGCGCCTGCCGGGCATTTCGAAAATTCGTTTTTTCTAAATTTTCGAAAAACGGTAAGAGCAAAAAAATTAATGTTTATATATTTGAAAAGCACAAAAATAACACAATATTTTGTATATAAAGAAAATTTGTTTTGGCTAATTGGCTTTGCCAGCTTAACATTAAGCCAGCAAAGCCACCCATTTTTGGAAAAAACCGTTGGAGCAAAAAAATTAATTTTTGGATATTTGGAAAGCACAAAAATAGCACAAAATTCTGGGTATAGAGAAAATGTGTTTTTTGAAAATGGCTTTGCCAGCTTATCGGACGTCCCATCCGCTCCGGCTGTTTCTGACTGTCCTTTGCTCTCGACTCGTCATTTTGATGAATCCTGATTTACACTGTGGTACAAAAGGCGTTGAATAAAAGTAAATATATTCCATTTTAATAAACGAAAAAATATTAAGCGAGAGAACAAATGGCTTTCTTACATGACGCCGTACCATTCATCCCATTTACTAAGTTCATGTGCACGAATAAAGTTACAGGAAGTAAGTCGATTCAAGCGAAAACAATGTTATCAGAATATTATCGGAAATATTGTTGGTATTGTCTTGGCCCAATTAACTTTTCTTTTGAAAGAGAAATACACAAAAATAACACGACTTCGACCCACTTCTACACAAAAACCTGTAACATACACCGATAGTTCTTAGCGATCTCGCACTTAAGGATCGCGGGTTCGACTCCCAAGGCGGGAGTGGTTGCAATTCTATTCGTCCTTTCACCCCCTATAATCACCATATCATTTCATCTTCACAACGTCACAGTTAACAAATAACAAAAAACAGACATGCAAATCCATGAAATCCCGCGGTCTAGTTATTAGAATCGAATAAAGATACATAATTATTAATGTCAAATTTTGTGTGACGGTACACTTAAACTTTACTCATTAATACATTTTTTGACAAAACAGATGTAAAAATTTTGCTTTCAATATTTTGTTCTTGTTTCTGAATAAAATAATTACATGAATGTAGCAATTTTCACATGTTAAGTATAAAATTGAATATTAAAATTAAATTATTTGAGGAAAGTGACGATCAAATAATTTTCTTTACAAATACTGATCAGTGTTAAGTATTAGAATTAAATGATTGAAATATTTGAATTGTAATTAAAATTTAGTTTTAATGACATTTGTGTGCATTGAAGTACATAAATATTAGCTACGCAATGCTAAATCGACGAGATAAAAACATTTGACATTCTGAAAAGTGAACAAAACTGTCAGTTTGCCGAACTTTACCATGCACGAACTTTAACGATTCATAGAAATAACAAACCTTTTTTAAATTATCTTAGTAAAAGTTGCTCTGTTGTCCAAAAAAGAACCAAAAAAACTTGTTTGTTATAAAAACTTTTTGTAATAATAAAACCGACATTAGATTAAAACAACAGATTCCCATTTATAATAACAGAGAAGGGAAGTTATTATCAGTGGCCTAGTGTGATCATCATTTTTTCTGGGTAGGCTGCAAAGCAGATTAATTTATTACTTGACACTCCTCTGCCGTCATTAACGAAGAGATGTTATTCTCTCGATTACCCAGGGGATACTAGAATAACGTGAGTCAATGGCCACCGAAGTTTGCTATTTTGCTATAACTTTTAGGAGAAGAAAGTATCTATGAGATTGTCGTCTGGTAAAGTCACATTTCCTTCAGTAAACAATAACACTTGTATTATTCATCAGCAATTGATTAAATACTAATTTGAACTAAACGCGATGAACTAATATTAATTTCTCACCTGTCAGATACAAGAGCTAAAACCTTCTTACTTTCTTGATCTGGCTCGTTTCACTATAATAAAAGATCGTGCGTTCATCAGTACTTCAAGAACACAACTGAGCTCTTATTCTTATGACGTCGCAGAGATGTCATCGTCACCTATACCGAAAGCCCTCTGACTGAGGACCAGGAGTGGTCCGCATTCATGTTGGACAAGCATTTATTTCACAGCCCGCAAAAACAATTTAAAAATGAGAGAACCAAATGGGTGGACAACAGGCTTATTATAATTAACGATTGATTTATTTTGCTCTCTTTTGTCCCTGTCACTCACAGCTGTCGTTAAGATATTTTTAATTTTATAATTAATAATAGAGCATTTAATTTGGTCTATAAGCAAAATAATAAGAATCAACTTTCCACACCATTTACAAGACGTTTCTCTCCACAAGTGTGAATCAAACGAATTACGTGTGAATAGTACCGATTATAATGAATCGTACTGCAAGCCGCCCACTGTTTCCTGACACTTCTTTCAGCGCCTGTGAGGTTAGTCATTCCGATAAGCTGGGCCGATTTATGTGGTGTGTGTGTGTGTGTGTGTGTGTACGTGTGTGTGTGTGAGTGAGTGTCGTGGCGTGAGAAAGCCCGCCACAAGGACACGTACTGTAGATGCGTTGAGGGCTCCGAAATAACAGACTTCGCCTCTCTTTCGCGTATGTTCGAAACTGAGTAGGAAGTACAAGATGTCAAACCTCCATGATTTTATGCATAAAACTGTTTAATTTCTAAGTAAATGACATTTAAAGTAAGATATAATTGAAAGATGTTTTTTTAATACGGGATATTCACAGTAACGCTGAACATTATCCCGCGCGTTTTATAATATTGAACTAAGGTTTGCCAATTTATTATGCAGTATGGTATTATCTCAGCTTAATAAAATTATTATTCCCTTAATTATTATTACAATTCTTCTGAAAATACAGAAAAAAGTAAATCTTTTTTAACATAAACTTGAATCCAATGACTAAATATATATTTTTTAAATATGTCCCAACATTGGGGGGGGGACAGTTGCCCCCCTTGCCCCCCCCCCGAATCCCGCCTCTGTATATATACTAGGCTGTCCCTTATATTCCGAATTTCAAATTTTTTTCCGCTCACTCTCCAATTTTGTTTGACTGGCCATAAAACATACCTATACAAATTTTTGTTGAGATCGGAGCATTCCAACCCGTGCCGACTTGAGCGCAAATTCGCATGTCGAACATGTCCAGAGCTATCACCCACCGCTGAGTCAGGCCCGAGCATAACAGTACATGAATTTTAATCGATCGTGTCCCTCGTGTTCACAGGTTGCTAATCTAACATAATATTATATGTTAGTGTCATATACGCAGTGCCGAAGAACGTGTGGTTTTAATATATAATATTAATATAAAACACCAAATAACTGGACATACTTTCCTATTAACAAGTGCTTGAAGTTCTATTTTATAACACATGGGAAGTAAAATAAACAGTGCAAGCGCTAAACTTGAGAGAATGATATTTTGGGAGAAAGCAAGAATCCCGACAAGAGCTAATCAGCATTGTTCGCAAGAACTTATTAACTTGTACTATTCGGAGTAAGGAAAATACAAAAGCTGCAAAAAAGTGAGAAGATATTTTAAGCATCATGAAGAGGAGTTTAGAAATAATTTGAACAATCTATTTGATATTGCACACCCGAAAGCTTTACAAACGATTACGTTGGGAGAAGAAATTATGTTTTTATTTCGGCAGAGAGAGCCAGGATGCAAAAGCTATCTTGCAGGACTAGACGAACATCTCGCGGATAAAGAAGAAAGGGCGAGACAAAGAATTACAAGAAGAATAAAAGAATACAAATTCTTTGATGTCATACAACTGCATCAAGCACTTGACGTTTTGAAGGAGTATACGTCATTATTGAAGAAAATTTGGACAGAGCATTGACCTTTCCGTGCCGTCGTCACATATATACGTAAAATCTCTCGTAAAATCTTATTTTACAATGTGTGTTTAAATGTAAAATACGTAATGTAGCAAGCAATCCTGACACCACTGTTTTAGCACTTTAAGGAAAACTGGGAAAGTGTTAATGTCGTTAATTTTCAAAGAGAACGTGGAAGTTTTCTTCAATGACTCCAAAATTAAAGATTTTGGACTTTTATGAAAGTAACAAACTAGATACATCTTCCCGGGGCAATGCATAGAGCTCGATAGATAGCAAGAGATATTTAATATTTAAAATGTTTCTGCTCAGATCAGAATCTTAATTATCTTGTGTAATTAAAAATTCCTTAAATAATGCTTCTCTGTTGATTGTAACTGATTATGTCAACCCGTGGCTTTAGGGCAGAGGAGCTGTAAAAGCTCATTATCAAGATGCTTTATAAAATTTCTAAACTTGCATGAAAGAATAGATTCCACAATTTTAAAAGCAATTTCAAAACAATTTAGACACCGTATGTAATATTTATTAGAAGAATTGTCGTACTCTCTGATGAAGCAGACGTAGAAATCAAAATTAAAATGGTAGCAAATTTAGCCCGAGAAAATCTGCATATGGTAGAGTGCTACTTTCCTATTTGTAATGAATTGGATGAAGAGTAACATGGTACGCGCAATCGTATACCGATGATCGTTCTTTAATTATTAATTTGTTAACATTCAATACATTTTCTAATTCAATTTATTCTTCACTTCAATGAAACAAATTGCCGACTTTCTGTCAACCAAAGCAGATATCAATTCTCTTGCCTGAAGTTGGACTAGTTTTATTCAAACTGTCCTTTAACCAGAAAAAGCAACTCTTCATATTCAGAAGCTAAAAGGTTTATTTATAAAGTTGAAAGCTGTCAACGACTGCGCTGAAAGGCCTGGTGAATTAATGCAAGATTTTCATGGACTACTGAATGTAGGCGTGAAAGCAATTTTTGTTGCCTTATTCAAGATCATTGTTCACTGTTCGCATATAGCAAGAAAGAAACACTGAAAAAAGTACCCACTAGAAAAGTTAAAACCATAACACAATCTAAAGAGTGAAAGTCAATTAAATTGTAATATAAAATTATATATTCAAAATGTATCAGTAGTTTTCCACTGACTTAACCCAACAATACCAATAATTCCTAACATTCATATTTCGCGCTCAAGTCGGCACGGGTTAATATCGACCTATTGAGATGAAATTTTTATTTTTGAGTAAATTTGACCCAATGGAAAATATTGAGGGGGTGAGGTCAAAAAAATTTGCAACAAAATTTTTTGGACAATATAAGGGACACCCTAATATATACTAACTAGATACCTAACTCCCGGCGCGCTGCTGAGGCACGAGTGAAGCCGCTGGTGCGCGCGGTCGCGCGTGATTGGGAAGGGCAGAAAGCTGGGCGGAGTTACGGCGCAGTAGGGGATACAGTACAGTAAATGCCATTAATTCTTACGTTCTGATAAATTATTTTTCTATTAAAATTTTGAATAACAACTTCCTGGCAGATTTCTTCTAATGCTTCTTCATAGTCGCTAAATATAGTACTGAGAACGTAAATTCCTTGAATGAATTATTTCTATACATACCAAGCTCACAATCCTTCAATTTAAACAAATTGGGAAATTAGGGTACAAAATAACAAAATTGTAAGTCAAAATGTTTTATTCATTCCTGAAAATAATTAATTTTGTAAGTTTCTGTCTGCAGCTGGCTGTAGACTGTAGATGTTTAGCATAAGCATGCAGTCTAATTGCAATATATTTTTGACAGATAAGAACAATAAGGTCTACCTTGTGTGCATTTTCACCAAATCCATCACTGCAGATAAGATCCTTGAAAACTGAACTATCCAAAGTAAATTGTCTCATGTTATAAATTATTTGCCCTACAAGATTTTTCTTGTTTACATCAGTAAAATCATTGGTATGAATAAGCAAATTTTTTTCACATTCTTTTTGCAATTTTATACACATTATTTGATGCTGGAATCAATCCACCCTAGTTATTCAAATGGAATAATCTTCTAAATTGGAAGAAGTTGGAACTTTCTAAGTTTTTCACTAACCGCTTCTACACAAGCAGAACAATATTTTTTTTACTTACACACTTAACAACATATCCTGCTGCTATAATACAAAATATTGTCCTTAGCTAGTGTGGTATGGCCATTCAATCTTGAAATCCCTAGGTCCAACATTTCCTCAATGACTTTTGATTTGTCATCTTGAGAAGGATCCATTACACATAAAAAGATTGTTGGTATCGTTGGTACGTACCACCTCAAATCAAAAATGCAACCGGAACTATCAATTTCTAATGCTATACAATTAGCAGAAGGGGAGCATCTATGCTGTTTTTCAACATTATTTGCTTCATTGCAGATTTAAATTGAAGAACATTCTGGTTATTATTAAAACAAATCTATTTCTTATTTTTGAAAAGTATGGTTCAAATAATCTTGTGAAATCTTATATGTTAAAAAATGTCATACTGGGAACAGCAGCAATCAAAACTCTTGCAACGGAGATAAACAGATTTAACACAAAGAGCAAATCCTACAATACCAGTCTTTTTTGGGCTACAATACCAAAAATTACCTTTAGTATCCTTTAGAGTAAACAAATATTGCACCAATGGAAGAATGATACTTTCCATAGTGTCAATATTTTCAGGGCTTTATGCGAGCTTTGAATCCCTTAGCAAATGGATTTCTGCTGTTCAAGAAATCGAACAATCTGTCTATTACACGAATGAAATTAATAGTTCCATCACAGTCTTTAATTCTTGCAAACCAGCACTTTTTAAAAGCTCTAATGCATCAGCAGTTGAAGAACTTACGGCTTGAGCTGCATACTTCACTTTCATTCTACTTTTTTGCCACTCAATGTGGCTTTTACTTAATTTATTGCCTAGCTTAAGCTCAATGCTATTTTGCATAGCGTTGCAGTTTTACTAAAATATTCCAGTCGACTACCCCTTGTTTGGTTTGAATCTGGCTTAAAGATCTTAAAGCATTGCGAGCCAACTTTAACAATCAGGAGTAAAATGGCATGCATCAGGAGTAAATGTGTGGCATCGTCTGATGTAGGATTATTAAATTTTCCATTGATGTCTTCGAAGATATCAGATGTAGTGCAACCCAGACTGTTTGAATGTTGCAAAATTTGTTGAAGTACAATCTGAGGGTAACAGCCCATACTCTCACTCCAATTTCACTGCACAAAGTTAGGGCATTTTTAATCAATTCTGTCTGTGGTCACTGCACTAATTTTAGTTATTAAGAAATAGCCTATTGGCCACTTCCATTTTCCCTGCCACATGCACTAGCATAAAACAAGTGCTTCCCTTGCTGGTGTTTCTGCGCTCTCTCCAACTGCATATTCTTTCCGAAGTCACAATAACCAAGGAACTGACCACTTTTTGGATGCCAGATAATCTGTTTCCTAATTGCCATCCCATTCAAAATTGTTGATATGTGCATTCTTTTGTTATTTAATAACTTGTTCATTGACTTTCTTTAATGTAATCTTCTTTGACTTTTGACGTATGTAGAACGTTATTAAAAATATTCGAGTGTGTTACCAAGCATTACTGTAGAACTGTGATAGTATTAAGGTGTTTCAGAAGAATGTTGTATTCAAAGATTATATTTGTGTAGAGGTTGAACCAGGGTTTAGGGTGGCACGGTTCATTTGGTTCCTTTTGTGAATCACTTACTCTCGTGAATCGCCCGCCACGGTTCACTTACGGTTCACTTCAGAGGTGGCGATAAATAATTAGTGACTTATCTTTGGGTTGATTAGCTTTGATGGGTCAAAGCATGAAATGACCAATGAAATGAAATGAAATGACAAGAAATGACCAATTTCATATTTTACGAAAAATTTCTTCTCATCACGACACTTTTAAAACAACTTCACTTCACATTGAAAATTACACTTCACTACACTTGTTTTTGTTGAATTAAACTTGTTTCTAAGCTGATTTCATTGCTATTTGAACTCAATTATTAGTATAGAAATGTTTTTAGATTTTAAAAGCCTTCTAGTAATGTCACTTTCAGTTGTTTCCCATAACAACAAAATTATTTACTGGCACTATTTAATGCGATTAGAAACTGTTCGCACGAAAAGTTATTTTCTTAGTGGAATGTGTGTTTTATAGCATTTCAAGACCTCTTTGAATAGATTTTATACGCCTACCGTGATGGAAGGTGTGAACGCAGGATTTTTTTATGAATTGCGCCGAGAGGGAAGTTAAATGCTATTCAGTGGTGTCAGAAAGTATTTAAATATTTGTATTTATTTTATTAGCTAACAAGTTATTTTTTATTATTAATTTTTAAGCTTCAGTTCGTAAAAAGTAGGTATTTTTCCAGAAACAAGCTTGACGTTTTTTCGTATTATGAGGGTGTAATTCGTGCCGAGACACTACACCTAATTTTCAGTATTACTATGGTAGTGGTTCCTTCCTAGTGAAACCGGATCAGTGAACGAAATGAACCGTGCCATCCTAAACCCTGGTTCAATCTTGTGTAGATAATAAAAATATTCAAAAAGTTATTGGGCCCAGGTGCGTTTTGACCTGAAGGAGCGTGACTTTGAATTAAATATCAACGAGAGTGACTAAAATAAGTGAAGTCGATATCTGTGTGATATTGGCTTGTATACGCCTCTTGAAATGGATACAAAAAGATTAATAAACATTGTCTGTTTGGAAGGAAAGTCAAACTGGAGTACCTGGAAATATAAAGCTAATGTTTGTTTACGAGGTATTCCTGGAGCACTCGATGTTGTTGAAGGTAGATTAGTGAAACCTGAAAGGCCCGAAACGGATGCAGATCCTGATGTCGAGGCGGCATACGAATCGGCAAACGCTAAATTTCTCAAAGCAGACAGTAATGCAATGATTGTTTTAACAACAAATATGTCTGAAGATACTTTACAGAAAATAGTGCGTCTAAACACTGCTCGAGATGTTTGGTTAGAACTTCATAAACTGTTTGACGGTGTCTCAGAAGACAAGGATATGATTTATGTTTACTATTCTTTGAGTTCAAGAAAAATACTTGTGATGATATAGCTACACATGTATCGAAACTGAAGAATTTGTGGTCTCAATTAAAGGAAGAAATGGCTAAAGATACTGAAAATAATTCAGAGTTACCTGTTTATTTTTGATCGCAAAATTTTGGGAACATTGCCAGAGGAAATTTCCCATTTAAATCAAGTTGGATGCTTATGTCAAAAAATGACAGGACAGTGGATAATCTAACAACCAATTATGTGCATATGAAAAAGCTCTATCCAGCAAAGGAGGTGAATATATGTCTGAAGACGTACTTGCAGTCAATGTCAAAAAGAAGTATTTCAATGAGAAAAAGAAACTAATTGTTATTATTGCAAAACACCTAACCGTATAGTTTTTAAATGTCGAAAATGGATTGAAGATGGAAGGCCATCAAAAACAGACCAAGAAAAAGGTAAAAAATCAGAATCTTCTAATTTATTGAATGAAAATGTTTCAAATATGATCTTACAGCTGTGACTTCTGTTGGGATGTCAGTCGAATGTGACAATGAGTATGTTGACAATGGAGCAACAAGTCATATTACAAATGATAACACACTTTTCAAGTCGTTTCAGCCTTTTTCTACAATGCATACAGTAACTACTGCCAATGGAGATGCTGTTAAAGCTATGGGAAAAGGTGCAGTTGACATTAGAGCAGTGGTTAATGGAAAGTGGGAAGAAACTTACTCTGGGAGATGTATGGTATGTTCCAAAAGATTCAGAAGAATTTATTTTCTGTTCTTGCTGCACAAGATAAAAATCCTGAGAGTTCATTTATATCAACATCACAGGTATGTCATTTTTAAATTGGTGAAGAAGTTATGTTGGTTCGTGTACGTGAACGTTTTGGAGGGTTGTTCAAGTTAGCTGTAAAAGGGCTCAGGCCGCAGTTGCCTACTGAGGTAAATCTAGTCAGCCAAGAAAATGTGCTTCAGTTATATCATAAAAGGTTTGGTCACCAAAATAAGAGACACGTGAAGACCATACTTTCTAGGAATTAGACATTAATGTGAAAATGGATACTGAGCTCTGTGAAGGTTGTATTTTTGGTAAAGTCATCGTCTACCTTTTTGGAATAGAAAAAGAGCATCAGCACGGGAGAGCTAATTCATACAGATGGTGTGGTCATTTTCAAGAATCAGTCTCTGGGTATCGCTATTTTGTTTGTTTAAAGACGATTATACCAAATTTCGATCTATATATTCATTAAAGAGAAGTCAGATGTGCCTAATAAATTGACTCAGTTATAGCAGAAGAAACAAAAGCAGCTGGACACACAATTAAGGAAATTTTGAGCGACAATGGAGGAGAATTTGATAGTAAGGCTATTAAAGAAATTCTGGAAAAGGAAGGTATAATTAAACGTTTCACGATGCCTTACACTCCTGAACAAAATGGTTGCAGCGGAAAGGGAAAATCGCACAGTTGTAGAAATAGCTAGAGCAAGATGTACGCCCATGGTCAGATTCCTCAAGCTTTAGGCTGAAATGATTAATACAGCATCATATATTTTGAATCGTACAGGAGTTTCTAGTGATCCTGAAAAGTCTCCTTTAAACTTTGGTACAAGAGAAACCTGGTATAAAACACCTTCGCATAATAGGCTCTACTTGTTATGCTCACATTCCAGAGCAAAGAAGAAAGAAGATGGATCGGAAAGTAGTTAAGGGAATCTTAATTGGCTACGACCATAATGAAGGTTATAGGATGTAGAATAAAGATTGAAAACAAATTAATTAGATCACGTGATGTCATTTTTGAAGAAAAAAACACTTCTTGAAAGAAAAAAACTATGGATACTGATGATCCTGAAAAGCAAGATACAATTGAAACCAAAGAAGAGAAGTTTATGATTCTAATGAAAATGTGCTAGAAGATTTTGAAGAAGTTATGGAGCATGGAAGAGATTCTAGAGAAGTGAATCAAGAAATTCCAGTACCTCAACTGCGTGATCGTTCCATATTAAAAAGGTCCTCAAAGATTTTAAGATTATGTAATGGCATCAACAACGTTTAGGGAACCAGATACTGTTATGAAGCTATACATTCAGAACAATTGAAGACTGAAAGAAGCAAGGATCAAGAAATGGAAGCTCAACGAGAAAATCAAACTTGGGTTTTGGAAGAATTACCCCCGGGAAAAAAGCTATTCCATGCAATGGGTCTACAAGACTAAAACTAATGCTGATGGATCAGTTGATAAACTTAAAGCTAGATTAGGTTTTTCACATGAGAAAGGTGTTTATTATGATCAAACATTTAGCCCAGTTGCAAGAACCTCTACAATCAGAACATGCTCAGTGTTGCTGCCTGTGAGAAAATGAAACTTGCACAAATAGATGTATCGACTGCTTTTCTAAATGGGCACCTAAAAGAAACCATATATATGAAGCAACTAGTGACGGATACAATGATGGTTCTGGAAGAGTGTGCCGATTGAAGAAAAGTTATACGGCTTGAAACAGGCACCCGTTGTTGGAATTAATAATTTGGTAATTATATTATCAGTTTGGAATTACAGAGAAGTGAAGCAGATCCATGCCTCTTTATAAAACAGAGTGGCACTTGCAAGATTTTCTTGTACTTTACGTAGATGATGGGTTGATTGCAGCTAATAGTGATCAAGAACTTAAGGATTTCATTAGTGCACTTGAGAAGGGGTTCAAAATTACTTCGAAGCCGCATCTTTCGGAAAAATGATGGATCCATACATGTAAGTCAAGCGAATTACACGAAAAGGATTTTAGAACGGTTTGGTATGAATACTGTCGATCTGTTACGACTCCAATAATAAAGGATAATAGTACTGAAAAGAGTCCTCTTGCTACTAAATTTCCTTATAGTGATGCTGTTGGTGCCTTAATGTATTTGATGTGTGGAACTAGGCCTGATATTGCCTATGCTGTAGGAGTGTTATCAAGAAATTTAGAGAAGCCAACAGAACGTGATGTAGTTAAAATGAAGAGAATTTTCGTTACGTGAAGGGTACTGTTGACTGTGGGATTACATATAGAAGTGGCATGTTCAACGTTTTAACATGCTACAGTGATGCAGATCATGGAGGTGACCTTGAGACAGGACGCTCGACATCAGGAGTACTCTGTCTTTATGCCAGCGCACCCATTAGTTGGTTTAGTCGAAGACAATCTCCTGTGGGCATCTCTACTACTGAAGCCGAAATTGTAGCAGCTGGTGAAGCAGCTCGTGAGATTGTTTGGTTAAAGAGACTCTGAAATGAACTTTTAAATGAACCAATAAAAGCACATTTGTGTTGATAATGAAGCTGTAACTCGTCTAGCGCAAAATCCTGAGTTTCATCGCAGAACAAAAACACATCCACATAAGACATTTTGTTCGAGAATAGTAACGTCTGCAGAGAAAATGACAATTTCAAGAGGGATACAGAAAACCAACTTGCAAACTTGTTAACGAAGCCGTTGTTTGGATTCAAATGGAAAAAGTATCCAAAACATGGGACTCACTAAGTTATTAAATACGGGAGGGTGTTGATATTGGCATCTTTTGTTTATATAATAATTTGTTCATAGACTTTCTTTATGTAATCTCTTTGACTTTGACGTATGTAGAACGTTATTAAAAATATTCGAGTGTGTCACCAAGCATTACTGTAGAACTGTGATAGTGTTAGATGTTTCAGAGAATGTTGTTATTCACAAGATTATAATTGTGTAGATAATGAAAATATTTAAAAAAAATAAGACAGAAATTTTGTCCTCAGGAGGAAAGAATTTATGCCTCAAAACACTTCCTAAAAATCCTGGTCAGCGTGCACAGATGAAGTCCAATTGGTGATAGCAGATGGATTAGCAATGTCAATATGTTCTAAAAGAAATAAGTGTGATATCAATAACATTTCATAATGCTGTTAAAAAATAAATTCAAAATATATTTAATAATACAATGACCATCTGCAGAACTCATAAGCTTTGGAGGAAGATAGTGAAGGGTGAGTGCAAAACTGCTTCAATGAATCGAATATCTATGCCCATTCGCTGATCTTTTACAATTTTTCATTTCATTTTTTTGATCATTTCCTGGCCACACTACCAAAATTTTCAATAACAGATATTTCTGCTTTACTCTCAAGCAAACACTATCAGCAAGGTCTTCAATAAATCTTTTAAATTACAGTTGTCTCTTCTCCTTCACTTTCTGTGTGTAACATCTTTTACTGTCTTTCTTAATACTATTACAGTTCTAACTCATTATGTTCAGTTTGCACCGCTTTCTCTGCATGATTTTTCTGTGAAACAACGTTATCATATAACTGATTTCGCTCACTGTTGGTGTAGTATTTCTATTAGAGCTGTACGCAATCTGGCATTTTTGGCTTGCACTGATAATATGCTGGAAATGCTGGAAATAAAGGAGGTATTGCGTTCGGCTTCAGTATTTTGATGTACGACCCCGGACGATCAAAAAATTCTTACAGTCGGTACGAAATGCTCGCTGCCACAAGTTGCTCGATCGTGGGCGAGAATCCTTTCCGTTTCAAAGCCTGCACCCATGCTTCACTTTCTCCTCGCTCAAATGGAAATCTGCAAAATTTATTACATATTAGAATGAAACAGAGTAGAAGAATTTATTGTAATATAAAGAGTAACATGCACGAACATAATAGCATACAATACAAACAAGAGTTTCTTTTCGTAATTACTTACCAAAAAAATTGTATGTTTCCTCCCGTTTTAAACGTATTAGTGCACCATATGCACAACAGGAAGCTGGCATTTCAACAAAAGTACTTACACAAAGTTTTGTGAAAATATAATCGCACAACACGCAGCAGAGCAGAACCGATCGTTCTCCTACTACAACAGCTGACAAAGACGTTCCGTAAACGCTTCTTGCCTTTCCTAATCATGCCCGCCGCGCGCACGGGTGACTTCAGTTTTTGATGACGAGTGGCCATCTAGTTAGTACCTACCTATGATTTTTATAGTTGTCCTGATATTGAAAAATCTTTTTTTTTTAATTTATTTTCTACCTGTTCGACATATTTGTCTTTCAGGGGTTAGGAATTACAAACAAATAACTGGCGATGATACTCACTGGAACCTGTAGTAGGACGTATTAACAATTAAATGTTTGAAAAGGTTATGCTATGAAAAAAAAGAAGTTTGTAAAAAAGATGAAATAGAAGGATAATATGTTGTAAAGTAGTAATTAGGTGGATGAAATATATCTTTAGGAAATTTTGATAGATACGTCGAGGAAATGATATGTTGGACCTAAAATTGAAAGTGCGGGGTCTGTAGTAAGTCATCTAAGGAGTTGAAAATTTAATGCCTTTGTTGAAACGAAATAAGGAGTTGATAGTGTCACATTTTAGTTCATTATGGAGTTGAGAGTTGGGAATATACCAGGGTGCGT
>JAHLJT010004777.1:0-12177 GCA_031308135.1 Acheta domesticus | reverse complement strand
ATGATGCATTTTTACTTTCCCGTATACGTACGTATACACGGAGTGATATACGTAGTATAGGGAAAGTTATGTAATGCTGCGCGAAAAAATGGCCAATTTTCGGCGGAAAAAAATTAATTGCCGGGCCGTGAAAACGAATAAGTGGATAAAACCAGTTGCTAAATTAAGAAAAAAAATCCCCTAACACGTGGTGTAGCCAGAAACCCTGTTTTGTAGGTCCTTGATACCGAAAAACCAATTGAAAGGAAAACGTCGTCTGTCCGTCCGTCCGTCCGTCTGTCCGTCTGTGAACACTGCTAGCGCCTAAACCATACGTACGATTTCTTCCAAAATGGATATTCCCCGGTCGATCTGATTCTAGTCGAAGCTTTGAGATTTTGAAAAAGATTCTTCAAAATTTGGGGGTACTTTATATGAAGCCCCCGGGGATTTTCAAAATTTTCTCAAAAACGGCTCCAAATTTTTTCTTTAAATTTCTTGTATGAATAGAGTAAAATACACTTATTAACATGGCATAGGTCCGATTTTCACGTATAACTCTGAATTTTCGAAAATTGTGAAAGTTTGAATTTTTTTCGGCGTCTTTCTCCAACTACAAAATTGAAGATAGAGATTTTTTCTTCAAATAAAATTTGTTCTGCATATTGAGTTCTTTCATAAAGGTCATGTAAATGTTTTTCAAAATTTTAGTAGTTTTCGTGCAATATTGCGTGCAATATGTGCAATTTTAAAAAATTACAAAAACAAGATTTTCTCAAAAACGGCTCCAAATTTTTTCTTTAAACTTTTGGTAGGGATAGTGGTAAATGTACTCTATCAATGACATAAAAGCCATATTGGTCTATCGGTTGTTTTTTCAAAAATTACAAAAATGTAAATTTTTTACTTGTCTCTCACGTCGTTAATATTTACATTATCGGCGATTTTTTCACATTATTATATTTACGAGTATATATGCTTTAAATAATGTCAAGTAAAGTTTCTCGAAAACACAACCGTTTTCTGTGAAAAGTAGCTCAAATTTCGGCATTTTCAGAAATGCTCAAACGCCATTTTCTCATATATGGCTGCAAATTTTTTCTTGAAACTTTTGTAACGGATAGTGCTAATTACACTCTTTAGTATAGCGTAAAGTTTATTTTGAGTTTTTTTTTGTTTTTTCAAAAATTACATAAATGTAATTTTTTGAAAGATCTCTCACATCTTTAATATGCACATTACCAGCAATTTGTAAAGATTATTATATTTGTGAGTGTAAGTGCTTCAAATAACTTCAAATAAAGTATTTTGAAAACTCAAAAATTTTCTGTGAAAATGAGCTTCAAATTTCGCATTTTTAGTAGCGCTAAAACGCCATTTTCTCTTAAACGGCACATAATTTTTAAAAGAAAATTGCCATTTACGACTAGGTTTTTGTGTTCTTTAATATTCTAAAATTAATGTTTCCGTTCTACCAATAGGAAACCGAAAAATTAAGAAAATGACAAAAAAATGTACTTTTGGCGGTGATAGATGGTAGCTGGCAAGAAAGAGTATGTGGCAATTCCGAATAGCTAGCGAAGACCCAAGGAAATAGAAAACTAATACGGGAAAGTCTGTGCCATTCTGTAGCACCACTAGTTCATATTAAATTTACACCACTTATCAGAGCAGAATGTATGTGCCGGGTGGTCATCGTTCATGTTTTAGAAATATGTAGACCAAATTTCTTTTCTCATGGCTTCTAAATTATTCACATATTTCTAATGTGGTCACCATCGTAAAATTGAAGCGATTCTTTACATTATCTGTCAATCTTTCTTTCCTTCTAACCATTGTCCATTTGAGAGTTTTTTTCCTTTCGAATTTCCCTCTCAATTTTCTCAGACGACCACCCACTCTTTTTTTTTGGATATATCCAACACATTCCAACTTCTCAATTTTTTATGACCATTATGATTTTATGGGTTGCTAAAAAATGTATCTTATTTCATTTATTCTTACCCTTTTATTCTTTCTATAATTACTATGTTGTGTGAAATGGATTGCAAAAGACTGATATACCCTTGCAGTGTAAATTCCTGCTATAAAGCTATGTTTACATATACGAAGAAAATATTGTAACACTGCTACGGAAATCGCTGATTTTTCGACAGAAAACTCAAATTGTCGACCCCTAGTAAAGACGAAGTGGATAAATTGTTCCTATATGGATAAATTGTTCTAACTGCAGAAGAGGAAAAAGGATAATGGTACATATATATGCGATGGTATGAAACGTTAGGCCCAATTGTAAGAAAAGTACAGTGGGCCTTCAGTGGTGATGGTGTGTGCATGGCAATTTAATGCGTGTGGTATGTTCACGTTCCTCCAATTTTTCTATGTACTTTCTTTCGTTATTTGTCTTCTATTCAACTTTTTTCATCATCTTCGTGTCTCCCTTCAGCATTCATTGCAAACTTTTGGCGTTAATAGCAGTTACTCATTGAATACTGGTGTACTCCGCGGAATCCTCATAAGCTCTCCATTGGCTTGTATTTTTATTCATGCGCAATACTTCACCTATATTTTATGAGGGCCTCCTGGCAACATGCTGTCACAAAGAGGAGCGGATGCGGAAAAGGGAAGAGGAAAAGGGGTGGTAGCGGTGAGGGAGAAGGGGAGGGGGAGAAGAATGCTTTACACTGTTGCACGGCATCGATACGACGTCGGGAGCAGGTAGACGTAAGAGAAAGCGTATGTGCTGTAGGAGGGGCAATATGCTCCTAGCGTGGGACTGATGCCACTCAGTGCCTCTAACCGGGAGGACCTAGGCTCGACTACCGACGGCGGCAGGATTTTCGACACTAGCTTGTCAGCTAGGTCGAATTCAGTCGCTGTCTGGAGGAGAATTCTAGCGGCCGGTTGGTCTGATCGGTAGTTTCCGTGGTTTCGCCGACCAACACTAGGCAAATGCCGGAGCAGTAGCCTATCAAACGGGCCACGGACCGCGCGCGAACTTTCCTTCCTCTTCCTTGTACTTTAAACTGTTGTTTTTATTATTTTTGTTTTTTCTTGGAATGCCTACTGTAATTGGGGCTTGCCCTGTTGTGGGTAATTAAATAAATCACGAAATTCAGTAACCTAAACAAATCCCGAAGAGTAAAGACAACAAGAAAACAGGACAAATACAAAATGTCGCGGCCGAACGGCTCTAAAACAAGGCGACATTTGAATATCGGTCGGAATCGGTCGCCGCCCAAGACACCCGCAGAGAACGGCCGCTGGGGCCCGAGACGTGCATGCACCCGCTAATGGCTGGACCTATACTGCGATTTTTTTAACTTTGCCCCTCAAGACCCGTCATCACGATGGAATATGTCACGATAATTCGCGACGTTCTCAGTTGTGCCAATAATATCGCATGATCGCGACCGTGCCAAGCAGTGCTAGCGATCATGCGAATTTCTAGCGGCCCGACGGAGAAAGACGGGAAATGCCGTGTGATATTCCATCGTGGCCATAGGAGCTTGAGGGCAGAGTTTGAAAAATCGCACTATAACCGCGACAGGTGCAGCACCAAGAGTTTTGTGCATGTTTTACTTTCCCGTATACATACGGAGTAATATACGTAGTATAGGGAAAGTTATGTAATGCTGCAGAAAATCGATTTCGAGATTTCAACGCAATTACACGTTTAGGGTCACCGGATACCGAAAAGTGTTGTTTTTTAAACGTCCGACCGTCCGTACGTCTGTTTGCCTGTTCGTCTGTGAACACTACTACCTTCTAAGCCATACGTAGGAGTTTTTCCCAAGTGAATATTGCTCAGTCGATTTGGTTGAACTCGAGGGAGGCGATTTTGATAAACTTTCTTCAAAATTTGGGGTACTTTACATGAATCTCCCCGGACATTTTTACATTTTTCTCAAAAACGGCTCTATATTTTTTCTTTATATTTCTTGTGAGAATACAGTAAAATAAGATGGAATCGATTTTCACAGTTAACTCTAAATTTTCGAAAATTGCCAAACTTTGATTTTTTTGCCGTCTACCTACAACTACAAAATTGTAGATAGATATTGTGATAGTTGAATGAGGATGTAGTTGAATGAGGATGCAGATGAGAGACTAGGAAGAGGTGAACAAGGAAGAATGAGAGTTTAAAAGACAGCGCAAAAGGTGGGCGCGTTCGGTGCAGCGTTCGCCGGCAAGAAGAGATACCGGCGGGGCCGAGAGGAGTGACCCCACTCAGATCAGCTAGCGAGAGGGGAAAAGAGGGGAAGGGCGGTGGACCGCAAGAGAACCTCGGTCTTCTGGTCCGAAGAGGGTCACTGGACGGACGTGCCAAAGGAGTATTTTGAGCTGCGGCATGTAGGAGTCAGATATTAGCTAGGAGAAAAGACGGTCAAAGTTCGAAGTGAAAGTTGATATTACGCGTGGCTGGAGTAGATAATGAACTGTGTTGGAATAGTATTCATGGACAAAGCTAAGTTTATTTAGGAGTGAGTTGCAGAAACTGAATTAAGTGTTTATCACGACAGATTGTACAAACGGAGGACGATAGTAGAACATTAGGCTCGCGTATACTGCCGCGCTTAAGGGCACGAATAGCGTAAGAACCTGAGAAGCGGACGAGAAGCGGGGAAGAAAGAAGGTGGTTGGACGTGCCGCGGAGGCAACGTGAGGACTCGGGGCCGGCTGGAGTTCGCCCTTGGCAGCGCGTTGCGGCTGGGCTCTCGAGGCGGCGGCGCGCTGGGGCGCGCGACCTTCACGGCAGACCCGTCGGGCGGCGCGAGGAGGCGGCGCAAGTAACGTATTCCAGACGTCACCTAGTGGGAGAGTAAAAGGGAATGGAAAGGAGTGGAGATCTGTAAGTAACGAGAACTGATTACTTGAGACGAGGAGGGTAGCGAGAGGTTAGAGCTTTTATGTTTCCAAGTCGAAGATTACAAAAGACTGTTCAGTGAGAATCCAAAATTTCTATGTTATGTAAGGTAGTTTTCAAGAAAGAAGAAGAAGAAAAAAAAGAATTGATTTTGTTTCTGTAAAATAATTGTAAGCTTTTTGGAAGGGGAGATGATAAAGGGTTATATCTTTGTAAAGTAAATGCATTTAACTTCAATGGACGAGGGATCCCGTCGTTAAAAGGCCTAATAGTTTGAGTTGTTGGTATTTGGAAAGATCAGGATTTTAATTTGTTGTGACTTTGTATCGGTTGGAGGTGGAAGTCTCGTTATCCGCAATAAATCCAACATTGTTACCAAGAAAAAAAGGTGTTCCTCAAATTCACCCTCACATGTAATCCAGATTCACGGCTCCTCCCTGGCAAGACCCCTGTGCCTTTTCAGGTCCAAAAAAAACAAAAAAAATTAGGATTGTGTTGGCGGAGTACCGTCACAATATATTTCCTTCAAATAAAATTTGTTTTCCATTGTAAGTTCCTTCATTAAGGTCACTCACATTTGTTTGAAAATTTTAGTAGTTTTCGCGGAATATTGCATGCAATACGTGCAATTTTTAAAAGATTATAAAAACAAGATTTTCTCCAAAATCGGTTCCAAATGTTTTATTTAAACTTTTGGTAGGGATAGCTTAATGTACACTATGAGATGATAAAAATATCAGTTCGCTTTATTCTTTATTTGTTTTTAATTAGAAAAAAATTTTTTTTATTGTCTCTGACATCGTTAATATTTACATTAGCGGCGATTTTTTCACATTATTATATTTATGAGTACATGTGCTTTAAATAGTCATATAAAATTTCTCGAAAACGTAACCATTTTTGGTGAAAACTAGCTCAAAATTCCGCATTTTCAGAAAACGTTCACACACCACTTTCTTATAAATGGCTCCAAATTTTTTCTTCAAACTTTTCGAACAGATAATGCTAATTGCACTCTTCACATGACGTAAAGTTCATTTTTGTTTTTTGTTTTCTTCAAAAATTACACAAATGTAATTTTGTGAAAGATATTTCACACCGTTAATATGGACGTTTCGAGCAATTTGTAAACACTATTGTATTTGAGATTTATAGGGGGACAAGTTTGAAATCTCCCTTTTGGGAAGTGCTTACTTTCGCGGTTTCTCCCACCGCTGTTACAGTGCCAGAATATCTGACTACTGCGCGCACGCGATTCGTCGCCCTTTTCCAGCAAGGAGGAGCTATAAGTCATCAATGTCACTGCAACCTTCGCTGTGTGACGTCATTGTTGTTCTCAGACTCAGAGGAACTGCCCCGCAAAGAAACGATAATTTTGTACACTTTTGCTTTCGTCGACATGTCTGTTTTCATATATTCTTCTTCGATTTTCTTAACGTGTTCACAACACTTCTCCCATTGATTTGGGCAATATTTAGAAAATATTATTCGGCATACATTTTCTTTAACTCATAGACGGTACCGATGCTTTCTTTCGTAACATGATTCCTAATGGAACTCCAAGTAAATCGATGGAATTGAGATCGGGATGGTACAGAGGGAGCTTGATGTACAGGTTACATTACCTGCAAACGGTTGTCCTAGTGTTAGAAACAAACACACACAATATTAGGCCTGTGAACTTCACTTGAAATTAGGCCTACGCTAAGACACGCCACGCTGCACAGCACTCGAAGACGAAAGGGACAGGACTGAGGACCAGGGGCGATGCTTCCTATACATATGTTTCTTTTACTGAATTTTAATACATTAAGAGTCAGCGTTTTTGCACAGACAGCTGAAACCGTTTTGATTTGGATGGCTGACACTTTTACTGCTGCACTTGGGCCCGAGAACAAAGCAGACTGTCTATGCGTTCAGACCCCCCTCCCCTCGACCGACCACGCCGCCTGGCGCGCAGAGCGAGTGAGAGAGCGATATTTTCAGGGGAAGTGATCGGTTGATGGTGGGAGTCACCCCTCCTCGCGCATGCGCACTCGAAGGGAGCTTTCAATTGCTGGCCTATAATGTGTTTCAAATGACTTGTAATAAAGTTTTTCATTACTTTAAAAATGTTCTGTGAAAATGAGCTGCAAATTTTGCATTTACAGTAGCGCTTAAACATCATTTTCTTAAAGAAACGGTTCCAAATTTTTCAAAGAAAATTGTCATTTAGGTCGAGGTTTTACTGTTTTTTAATATTCTTAAAATAATACTTCTGTTCTATTATTAGGAAAAAATTAGAAAAGGTCAAAAAATATACTTTGCGCGAAGATAGATGGCAGCGGGCAAGAGTATATGGCAAGTTGATATATATTGATAGCTGATATCAAAAGAAATAGAAAACTAATACGGGAACTTTCCCAATCTGTAGCAATACGGGAGCAATCCCAAACTGTGCCAATCTGTAGCACCACTAGATTGTTATAGCGTCCCCTGTAGATATCAAGTATTAGTACCTAGTAATTATATTTACTGTAACTGCAGATCTTTTCCATGTAATCCATGTAAATCAGGAATGCTTTTGCTGATCTACGGACCCAAAAGAACCTTACTGTGTCCTGTATACCCGTCAACTGTAGGTAGCAGCGACTTACAAATTTGATAATAATTACTGAATGGTAAGTTCTTAAAATCATTGTTATTTTTTGTTCTTTCGAATTTATTAATACATTCAAAACGGAATTAATAGCTATCAAAATATCAGAAATACGTATCCAGAATTTATTGACAAAATTAGTGGTTCTAAAAGAGCACGTACTTTCTCACCCGTGATTTTCACGCAAAATTACGCGAAATGTACTCAAATTTTCGAAAAATTGTACATGACCTTATTTCAAAATCTATATTTAAATTATACATTTCATTACAGGAAAAAATCTCTTCAAATTTTTTTAAATCTTCAATATTTTACTTGTAGGAAGATTCCAAAAAACCTTTGAACCTCTGCAATTTTCGAAAAATTAGTTTTTTCAACGAGCATGAAACCTGCACTTCTTTCTTCAACTTGGCAGGTTTTTCGTGCAGCATTACATAACTTTCTTCTCCGCAGCGTGAAAGCAAAAAGAGAGAGAAAACGTGACAATCACACTTCTATATTTCAACCAATTTAGCATTAATTAAATCAACTCAAAATAATGTAATATGAAAATTGTGTATTAAAGCAACAAATTATGAAAATAATTTTGCTAATACATATACATGCTAATACTTTATACATACAATGTATAAAATAGCCTGTAAGCAATGTGACTTAGTTTACAAAGGTGAAACCAAACAATACCTACTTAGAAAGAATATATCTACATCAGAATATCAGAAAATTTCCTTCTAATCGCAACTCTCTTATCCCCCAAAATTGGCAATTCACATTGACTACGAAAAAGTTGAAATGTCAACTGAAAAAAGCTATTGAAACATATTGATGTTTCTCACTAAACCAGTATATTTGGTAAACGAGTTATTGCAAAAATGGAAGAGTAAAAGCAACTTAGATGCTCATTCATGGTAATTTTAATGCTGAAAGGTCCACTTTACACTCAATTAAGGAACTTTAAAATTATAAGTGATAAGCCTTGGCGTTGTTGAACAGTAGTTTATTATATTTTTTTAATTATTTTAACCCTGAAGAGATTCAAAATGTTGGATTGTTAAAAAACCCGTTAGCTTAACGTGAGAAAATAAAACGTTTTGAATGCTGATGACATTATTTGATTCACAAAGTAATTTTCTACTAAATATATTAATTTTCAGTCATTACTATTTTTCTCTGGTGTGTCATAGAAAACCGCCAAAAATATAGGCTATGTAATGTCATATGAATAACATTCTGTCTTGTACTTATTTGAATGCATTTAAATTGCTATTACTGCTCTGTACGTCTGTAATTTATATACAGATTCAAAAGTTGCTATAACTTCATTGTAAAAAACATAACAATACATGACTGTTAAAAAAATAATGATATTTAAATAATTTTAATTCACAATCACGAAATGGTCACATAAAATCGCATGCATATAATGCAAATCCAAAAGAAGCTTGGCTTTTCTTGTGTTATAAATAATGCTGTGTTTTGAATACTTTCAGAAGAGAAATCACTACGAAATTTTTTAATTGGGTCTTATTTTTATGGTTTCTGGGCTATAGACTGTATTCTATGAACCGCTGTACTGGAGGAATTATTAACTAGTTAATATACTGCCATGTTGCAGAGACATTTTCAAAGAATAAACTAATATATACTTGCCATGGCAAAGTAAGTTGTTAACATGAATGCGTTCATTTTGATTCAAGACATTACCTAAGTCGGGTGAATAATGGTGGCTAAATTTTCGACAATCTAAATTATCAATTATGGACAAAAGTTTATAAGATATATCAAAATTTTATGTTCAACAAATTTACTTATCGACAAACCAGAATAGGAAGTAAGTAGTAACACTTATTATATTTGTAAGAAAGTAGAAGCTTGGTAGAAGGTGTACAACATGGAGTAGCATTTAAGGCAGTCATTGGTGTGAAATATTGAATTACAATACGAGCGTGAAAATAAAGTGGCTATCTGATGCGTGTGCGTGCGGTAACACATTAGCTCTTTACCAGGAATTAAATAATTTGACTATTTCATTGTGGGGTTATGTTTAATCGACCGCTGTGATTTCCATAGAAATTAAATAATACAGAATCACATCTCAATACTATGTCTCATACTATAAATATAGTAACATGTGACAGATCTTATATTGTGACATTTGCCTAATCGGGAGCTTCAATACCTAAATTGAAATCTTAACAAAGCGTGCGATTGGATAAACGAATCCAGCTGACAATCTGTCACTCTATTTAAATTGAGCTGTAGATATCAAAATGTAGAGTTTAGAATTGCTTCTCATATGCACCTAAATTTGGATAACAAAAAGCGAGAATGCTTTTTATTTAATTTTTTTATGATCTCTACGTTATACTTTGTTTTTTCCGACGGCGTTTCATTCAAGGGAATGTGACGGGTGATATGCGAGAAAATAAGAAACATCAGAGAATAAAGTATAATGTATATGCTACCATGGCAAACGAACGCTGTTTACCTAATACCAGACATCGCGTAGTTAGGTGAAGAGACGTGGTTTAGTTTTCGGCAATCTAAATTATCGGTTATGAATCACAATTTTGGATGCAGTATAAGAGATATAAAAATTAATGTGCAACAAATTCACCTATCGACAAATTCGAAGATGAAGTAAGTAGTAACACTTATTATTTTTGTAAGAAAGTAGAAGCTGTTTAAAGATGGTAGATACTGATATACGTACATTGCCATTGCTGTGAAATTTTTAATAACATTACGAACTACAACTTTATTGTGCTTTTACACTTTTGCAAGGGTTTGACATAACTTTGATACTTATATTACTGCTAAAATAATGCGTCTTTTGTTAGGAAGTTGTAGTAAAACATTCGTAACAGTTATATGTATGTGAGTTGTGGGTTATGAGTCGTTATGATGATTTGTGTACTTTTATTGTAAATTTTCTACCTGGTAATCAATATTAAAAAATAAATTTATCACATTAACTAAACTCTATTAAGTTGAAATTAGTTCTTTGAAACTTGCATATATACAGAATCATTAATTTTCAAAACTGTTCAAGAAACATTTAGAACTGAATCTATTGAATGAATTTGCAATTCGTGGCAATTACCCCATGAGCATGCTTGTATTTTCCAATTCATTTTCATTTTATGCCTAAAGAAGAACGTGTTTGCGGTGTGAAGATGACGGATTTTTAAATTAACTACGAATTAAAATAGTTTATAGTAAAAATGTAGATTTAAATATTTGTGATTATGTAGCATATGAGTTCTTGGATTATAGGAATAAAATATACATTATTGTAATGCGAGGTTATGTTCTAGTGTTACTGGTATGATTTCAATATACATTAAATTGTACAGGTGATACACATCCCATAACTTGACATCGGATTTATACAATCTACAAACTATTTATACTAGTAGTATAGAGAAAATATTGTAATGATGCAAAACGCCAAATTTTTCAACTGAAAATCTCATGTGGACCTGGTCCCGAAGAATGTTGATAATATTGTTACCCCCTCAAGTCATCCTATTGTAAGGGGACAAAATAGACTCGCTGACACAAAATGAAAAAAACACTCAAAAATTTCTTATACGATATGGTGACTATACATTGTCATGAATAAACTTTATGCACATTTTATTTCACTTCATAGAAATTTAGAATAAAAACGGAAGTAATGATGTGTATTGTAGCAATAATATATTTAAAATTTAACTAGAAAAATTTCAGTATTTATTTCCAAGTCTTGGATAGTTTTATACAACTTAAAATAAATATAACCCAAGATTAGTTAAAATGTCATAACAATTTATAATTTAAAAACTTTTAATACCATATTAGAGTATGAAACTTACAAAAACCAGTGTAGAAAAAAAAATTGAATTTAATAACAATGAAATAGAGATCCCTTGTGAGTTTTAGAAATTCCAGCATTCCTTTATAAATTCATTACCTCCGTATTCCACTCCTTGACCAAAAATTTTAAATAAATTTAAATTAAACAATTCTGACACCTCATACGTACATTTTTCAGGCATTATTTTTTCTCAATATGAAAAATTATTCTTGTGATGAGTTTAAGAGGTTCTTGTACCATTTACCTTAAAATAAGTTTGTTTACATGAGTGTACACATTATTATTAGAGTTTACATATTACATTATTAATACAGTTTACAAATATTACCTCAAAAGAAATGCAAATCGTTCGAAAAATATTTGTTGCAATGAAATTCTTATGCACAAAGTAAATTTAATCAAAATACTAGTTGTATTCAACATTTATGTTTTTCAACTGTAATAACAATTACTTTAAAAACTATGAAGGATTTGCGACATGTAATTTCATCTTTGCAAAAATATTCATGAATAATTTTTGAAAAAAATCTGTTCAATTTTATCCACTCCCTTCATAAACACATCACAATGCTATTACAAATATATAGATGATACATGCTTATGAACAAGCAGTTACCACATTGTACCACCCATCAAGTGTTAATCATTTTTGAGCTCTTACACTACATATCTTTATTATGAAACAATGATGGCAAAAGTGAAATTTATAGAAATTTTAGAAATTTCTTTCACCAAACAAACGGTAGTCAAGAATAGAATCCTTCTGGACCTTTTACTAACATAACACCCTTCCATTCTCATAGTTAGCCTTTTATCAGTGTCACATTTTATTGA
>JAHLJT010004776.1:0-26848 GCA_031308135.1 Acheta domesticus | reverse complement strand
CTTACAGATTCTGAAGTGCTGATGATTGCATGTGAGTCAACTATATTAACGGAGAGTTAGTAAAGAGAATCTTCTCTAATCGTTGGTATGCAAGTCAACAAATTTACTTATTATTCAAATGTACGAACAGGTTGTAAAGAATCGCTTAATTTACAAATGTCCCCATCCGAATGCTGTACACTGTCGCAAACACACAATCATGCCTCCGCATAAACAACGCGCGCATTATAACGTCGGGGGAATTGTTTGGCGGCCCAGAAAGCGGGAAGTGGAGCAGCGGCAGGAATGCCGTTGCGTATTTCACGAGAAGTGCCGTCGCTTCGGCTCGAGCCTCTCGGGGCACGTGAGGAAGCACGTGACGTCACTGTGAAGAGGCGAGCAGCGACGCGACGACTCCCGAGGCTCTCTCCTCCGCCCCCGCCTCCACCACTCCGCACCCAACCCTCGGCTCCGCCCCCGCTCCCGCCTCCGCCCACGCCACCGCCACCGCCTTCACCGTTTCTGGTCCCAGCCACGTCCCCAGCCCCCGCCTCCGCCATCGCCTCCGCCCGGCCTTCGCCCCCCGCCACCATCACCAATACCGCCTCCAACCCCGCCCCACAGCTCCGCTCCCGCCTCCGTCTCCGTCGTTTTCGGTCCCCGCCCCCTCCCCCGCCCCTGCTACCGCCATCGCCACCGCCCCGGCCTTCGCCCCCGCCCCCGCCACCACCACCACCACCACCACCGCCTACGCCTCCGCTCCCGCCATCGCCTCCTCCCCGCCATCGCCGCCACCCCAGCATTCACCACCGCCACCGTCTCCATCTCCGACGTGTTCGGTCCCCGGCCCCTCCCCCAAACCCGCCACCGCTATCGCCTCCGCCCCAGCCTTCGCCACCAGCGCTCCCGTCTCCGCCGTTTTGGGTCCCCGCCCGCTTCCCCGCCTCGCCGTCCCAGCCGTCCCCCATCTCGTGCGCCGTCACGGCTCTCCCTCGGCGCGCCACGTGCTCTGGGCCCGACTGGGCAGCCTCGCTCTCGGCCACTTGTCGACAAGTTCTATTCGCATTTTAACACGTCAGTTTGTTTTCCTTCGTATGGCAGTCTTTAAAGATGTTCAATTTTATTTCTTCTTAGCACGTCATGGCATTGCCGAGGGGACTAAGAGCGCATATCGACTCAGGGCTTTCGGTCCGAAGGGATCGCGGTTTCGAGTCTCGCCTTTGGCATGGTTATTTGTCCCTACTCGCTCAAGTGTGTTTTGTCCGCGGAGGGCTTCGCGTTCCGCTGACCCCAGTATCAGAGGATTCCGCAATGTGTGTTGTCTAGTGTATGGTCGAGTACTGCATCTCATCGGGATGTAAAGGAGTAACCGTCTCTCCGCTGGATCAATGTCCTAGGGGGAAAAATTAAAATTTATTTTTATGTATTAGTGCAGTTACGCCACTTCCCGCAAAGGTTATCACGCGCTCATCACAATTCGTGCTCATTATGTGTAAGGTGTAATGTGAAACTTCAACGACCAACGTTCTCACTGGTGCCTCATGTTAGTGGTTGTCGCAGAAACGCTGTCGAATGCGTTTTTACATCCTGTATTTAGTTAGCATTCTAGCATTTATAATGTATTATTTTGTTCACACCGCGCATTACACTTTTTTCTGAGTTTTGCGAGGGGACTCAATAAGGTAATTAATTATAAACCCCGAGAACATATCCTAAGTGCCACACAGTAAAGCTGTATTGTATCTTCAACATTGCAACACTTCCTAGAAAAGCTTAAGGTCATATAAAAATCTTCAAACACTTTTCCTTTTGTATTTTTGTATTAAGCCATTACATGGACTATAAAGGGCAATTGGCCTCAGCGCAGTTAGACCCTGGGGTTCCTAGTCGGTCACCCATCCAGGAACATGTAATGTCTCAAATTCGCTTAACCTTGGAAACTTCACGTAGTTAACTAATTCGGCTAGCGACGCCGGTTCCCCGGTCGTGACCTTTCAGTAGAACCAATCCAGCATTGGCGGAATAGCCGAGGGAAACCTCGAAAACCCCGGTCAGGATGGGCGGCATGGGTACTGAACCCAGGCCTCCCAAATGCGAAGTCAGCGCGCTCCTCCCTGAGCCTCTTCGCTCGGGCACATTTCCTTGTTGAACTCCAATCTGCATTTGTTGTACTCTCGAGCTTAGGAAATGTGTTAGAACGACATACACAGTAGAGAAACTTCAACTGAAATCACTCACGCATTCATGATTCTGAACGGGTGACTATGCTACAGAACAACACGTAAAACGTCGAGCGTTAGTTCGCAGTCCCTTTATCCGCTTGGACTGAAAGCTCCCGAGTGCGGCGCGGGGAGATCGGGCCTGCACTCGCCTTCGAAGCCGCGCGCGCCGAAGAGAAGCGCGTTCCTCCGCGAGCTACTGTTTAGCGGCGGCGGACAATAGGCATTGTGCCCTTCGCGATCGGGAGCGCTATAAAGCTCGTAAGTAGGCGGCGCAGCTCCACTGGTAATGGCTGTTGACTGCCGATCTGTGCCAAGGTTCTCCGCGCGTTCCTTCCTCGGATTACGCTACGGAGGTGGAACGTCTTTATCAGCAGTAAACAGAAGCGAAGCGCGGTAGCTTCGCCCGATTCGACGCAAAACAATGGAATGCTAAGCGGAGAGTAACGAATGAGGTATGTGATGGAGTGCGGCTCTCTTCGTTGGCGGCACATAAATGCTACTCGTTATTCAGCATTCAGCTATATTCTAACTCTCGCAAGAAGAATAGCAAGCGCTATTCTTCTTGCGAGAGTGAGAGTTGTACAGAAAAAAATAAAACGCTGAAAGTTTTAGTTTCATCACATATTGTTCTTAGGACGCAGTTGTAAAGAGTTGTTGCCCGACAAACAATATATTTCAACGAAGTTTAACTATCATAATGATAACATGTATTACATGATAATCTTGATTAGAATAACTGCTACAATAAAAATAATTAATTCGTGTATTGTGTTACACATCAGTCATGCAACCAGTACAGAAGCAGTAACGATTACAGATTTTTCTTATAAATATATATTTTTCTTATAAATATATTCTTATAAATATACGAAAGATGAAACAGAAGTTATGGCAAATAATTTTTTCTAAAATAAATTTTATCGGATCACACAATTTTATTTCTCGCGTGAAAAAGTAATGTACCAATGTGTCTTCGCAACAACATATGGCTCTGCAGCCGTGCCAAACGATACCCCGTTTCCAGCACTGCTCATACACCAAGATAGCTGTACTCTATGGGATAACTGCCCGAGATAGTCACAAGGAATTGGTGGAAGCTCTTGAGAATAATCCCTTCCATACCAATTAGTTGCGAGATGGACAGGAGAGTTTCTGCGAAAATCGAGTATGCAACGCACGTGACGACTTGTGAATGTTCGGGCCGATGTGGCACGTGTGGTATTCGAGCATCTGCCTAATCGGACCTATAGAATGGGAACTATGTAATGCTTTTGGAATGTTGTGAACTTTTTTTGCTAAAATGCTTTGGAACGTGAAACAAGTACTGTCCTTAATTAATATGAGAAACATAATTTTGGTGTTTCACATTTTCCACCAGTGCTCGTATTCTCACAAAAAGTATTTTCCCGGACTTATGTCCCAACCCTCGTATGTACGATAAGTAGAAAAAAAGGAATAGAAGCTATTTAAAATGTTTCAAAAACAGATTTTAAAGATAGCAAATTTTAAGCTCGTTTTTGGTTTCTCGAATGATAAAATTATTTTCTCATACACAGCTTTCTTGAAGTGTAGATAGAAAACATGGAGTAGAAAAATCTGAAACTTTATGATAGGGCATAACAGTTGTCATCCCTACCAAATGCTTAAGCTCACAGCCTGAATGCAGTAGTGTGCTGAGAATTAAGAGATATAGTCAGAGTTGTAAATATGTCGTTCCATACGAGTTCTCGATGTTTTATGCTCGTACGTTAGCGGCCATCCTTCAAAGAGAAAGCAGCTGCTGAATCCAACACATGAAAGCTGCTACGTGTATCCATGCATCTGTTTATAATATGTTAGTATACGAGTTTTCGTGAAATAGTGTTTCCAGACAGTCATCCTGAGAAGTTGTACAAAATATGTAGAAGACAACAGATTCTCTGAAAGCTGGATTACTTGTGAATGAGAGAATTTCCTTCTCATGAATTACTGAGAGCCAAACACATTAATTCTTATTTTTATTGGATGTATTAAAGACGTCTACAAGGATCAACAATCACGAGACTACACAAAACTTACGGGATTTTTACGTGGAATTAGAACTTTTAACTCTTCGTTGTGGTTATTCAACTCTTTTCAAAGGCACCCAATCGGGTCTTCCTAACGCACCAATAAGCAATATGTTTTCTTATATATTTTATTGTAATTGGAGACGAAATCCAAATATATTGGATCCACAACATTTCAGACATTTCGCTATTACATTTTCCAACAGGTATTTATCATGCAATTCGGAACAAATGGTTACAGAGCTCCAAAAGCTCAATATTTTACAATTAGCACGTTATTCTGAACACATGTTTAATGCTGATGGTTAATATCTCGAACCGTATTCAATACATTTATTATGTAGTATATCTATTTGTTGGCTGAACAGTAAATATAATTACCTAATTCGATTTACGGCGGCATCTGTGTCGAGGAACAACAGTAACTCACCTAAACGGAAAGGTTTATTTCGGGCGTTTATATCGCTAAACCATCGATCGAAAGCTAGTAGTAGCTCGCGTGGAAGTTTTCGGTAGATCGCAGTGTCACGCTCAGTTTGTTTAACCTGAGGTTTTTCCACTGACCCTTAATGTCTCACGAAAACAGTTGCTTACTTATTCTTGGGCACTGTCAGTCACGTGGTCAATTGTGTGAATTTGATGTTGAGTCCATTATGTTTTGTGGGTGTATATCAATATGCTGAGGTTGATGGTTCAATGAACGTTGTTATTTCCGATTTGTTTGGTATCTCATTGTAAGATAAGTTTAGCTCGCAGCACGCAATGCCGCTGACAGCAACGATTCGAGGTCATAGGGTTCGATTTCCGATGAATGCGGGTATTTGAAACTGGCTATATAGCTAAGACGGATTCAGCTTGTCAGGAGGACAATTTTCGCGGCCGACTGCTCTAATCGGTAGTTTTCCACTGTTTCTCCGATCAATACCAAACGAATGCTGGAGTCGTACCCTAACAAACGGGCCACAGACTGTGCGATATTTCCTTTACCTTACTTCCCCTTACTCTCAGACATTTACCCTTCCATTCCCGTTACTCTCACACATTTACACTTACATGGAACACAATACCACACATGCCGGGAGACCAGTCGGAAGTTTAGAGCTTGCCCCAGGTAGGAAGGAGCACACTGGGGAAGGTACATGGATGCGTAAATTGCCCGGAAAGCTGACGAGTAGGTCGGAGCCGGTTCTCACCATCCAATGGGGGAAGAACAATACCATCTCCCACGAAAAAGCATTCACTACACCAACAGGACCTATGACCATAGCAGTTGACTGTACGGAAACAATTAATCTATCACAGTAAGATTCAAAACCGGTGCGACTGCTCAGAAGTACCTGAGTTTGCCGACCACAGATTTCGGCAATGGCAAGGCCTCTACGCATCCACGTAATCGCCAGATGTACGTATCCTGGGTTTGATTGATTGATTGATTGATTAACGATTCCGGGCGCGTCAACTGATAAGGTCATTAGTTCCGTAAGTGTAGTACATTATTTTCCCTAGGGATGTGGTAGTGACCTGTCCCCCGCTAGAATGTGAGATCAGTCGCTGACCTACCTATCGGCTACCTGGTTTTTCCCTAACCAGGCATCTCCCACCAAAGGGGCACCGTTCCAGCCGGGACCGTTCTAGGCTTTCGATTGGGCTCCACCCATGTTGGGTAGTGCAGTGCATGTAAGTGTAAATGTATGTAATTAAGGGGTGAAAATAGCACAAGGAAGGGAAAAAAAGATCGCGTGCAGACCATTGTCCGTTTGTTACTGTACTGCCCCGTATTCGCCTGGCTTTGATCGAGAAACTACGAATAACTACCGACTAGCGCAGCCCGCCACTAGAATTCTCCTCCAGATAAGGATAGAACTCGACAAGCTGTCTAGCTAGTGTGGACAATCCGACCACCGTCGGGACTGGAACCTAGAACCTCCGGATCAGAGGTATTGCAGTAACAGGTGATTCTGTGAGCCACCTCACCCGGTCGCATCCTAGGTTCAAGCAGAAGCCGTACTCCGTCCCACCGAATGTGCAGCGCGCGTGGACGGAAAACTAGTGAAGGGAAAAGGCACAGCTGTGTGGGAGCGGGGGTGGTCGACGAAACGCGCCCTCGGCTTCCGGGAACGGCTCCACCGGCCGCCCCGCCCAGCACCGCCCCGCCCCGCTCCACCCAGCCCAAGCCCGCTCCGCCCGCGCGTGTAATAGTCCGCGTGTGTGCCGAGACGGAGCGCGTGTGTACTAATTGCGCAGACCACACACGGCGCAGGCTTGCCAACACGGACGCGTGTCGCACGAACGCAGCGGCAGCGTTGCCAACAGCGACTGACGTGCGTCGGCGGCCAGCGTCGCCGCCGCCGCCGTCACGGGGAATCTCGTTAACAGACGGCGCGGCGGCAGCGGCGGCGGTGGCGGTGGCGGTGGCGGTGGCAGCGGCGGCGGCGGCGGTGGCGGCGGCAGCACGATGGAGGACGGGACACTGGGCAATGGCCGGTACCAATGCAAGGATGTGCCAGTTTTAACAGGTGGATTCCGAAAGTGTCTGTACTCTGTGCTGACTCGTGTCACGATAATTGCCACATATATGTTTCTTTTTGGAGCAATTTTGTATGATTAATATTAATTGTTTCATAACATTGTATAATTTCATTACTACAATTACATAAAAAAGTGAATATTATAAATACATTTCAACCTAGCTTTTATGAAGTTTAATTATGTTGGTAATTCTACATGTGGTATAGGAATAGTACTCAAGAGCGAACGAAACGTTAAAACTCCTGGAAGAATAAAAAATAGAATGAAAATCATCAGAAATTCACACAAAAATAGTAGACGAATTGATACAAAAGTACGAGCAGCAGTACAAAAAAGAAGAAAAAAGATCAAATGTTCAGCTATCAGGAAATGACAACAATGTTGCCAGGAAATATCCTAATTGTTGCACTTCACCGTATAATCACCGTTAAATCCTTAAAGTGTCTTCCCTCAGTGTTCTAATACACACCGTGAATTCTCCAACATATCTCGTATACGGGTTATAAATCTCAGTTGATAACCCTCAGAATAGGGCATCAATTTCCAAGGTTACATTAAAGATATAAATACAATGAAAACGGCAAATATGGAGAACAAAATGCGTGAGGAATTCTTCGCACCTGACGGAATTCGCAGACATCTGGAAAAAAGTAAATAAAATATATTGGTACGAGTGACAGATTAGGGTTGCGACCAAGAAGTCGTCTGCTCCCTGTGATATTCCAGTACTATTCCATTGACACTGAAAATTTTACGTCATTGTAATGTTCTAAGCATGCCTCATTGCATGTCTAAGAATTACCAACAAAGAGAAGAGATGTTACAACAATCAAGAAATTCGAATTGCATTACATCGAATCTCACAAAAAAAAATGTGTTTTGGAAAAACTTTTCGTCTTCTACCTGCACTCGTGTGTAGGCGAGGCTCTTGAGCGGCAGCCCCTGTACGCAAGTCTTTATCCCTGCCAACACCATCGACGCCGCCGGCTCCTGTGCAACCTTGTGGAGCTCGGGAACGGCGGCGGCGGCGGCGCGTGTGTGTCTTCCCGCGTCCGCATCCGAACCGGTCCAAGCCACGCCGATGGCTATCGCGAGAGAAAGCGACGCCGAAAACGTAACGGGAGGCTCCAGAACCCAGGAGCGCCCGCAGGTCCCCATCCCGTACGCCCGACTCAAAGCCTCTATTGCCGCTGCAAGACCTGTAATTGCCGGTTCTCGTTTCCGTCGTTTGCAAGATAAACGAGGTTAGTACTGCGAGCGCCATACGCAACCCGAGCATCTTAACGACATTGCGGCAATTAGGCGTGCTTCATCACAAATGCGAGAACCGCTGGCGAAAAAGTGACCTTCTTTAAAGTAGTAGCTGCATTTCAGTTCGCGTAAGTGCTTTTTTGCATGTAATAATAGTAAGCGAACATTACAAAAAGAGCATTTTCAGCCATAACATATGCAGGGTTTCGAAGAAACAGCAATACATCTATTGTGTCCAGTTCTGAACAATGAAAATAAAATATCTCCCTTTGGTTAATGATAGCTCAAAATTAAAAATCTGCCTTAAGAAGGATAATGAAGAAAAATTACCATTCTAATAGACGCATAGTCATGCGCAGCCTAAAACAAGAGAAGGGGCAATTACATTTCTGGCCCGCTCAAGACATATTTCTGTAGAAAATAAATAAAGCATAAAAGGAGAGCAAAACTATAAATTTAATGAAACAACCAACAAATACAATTGATTTTATATTGAACCACTTACAGGATTGCCGGTTGTTTTTGAGAGCTTCTTTCTCGAATTGTATGTATCAATTCTCCCAAATGATCAGCTGAAAATAGGAAAACAAGGAAATGATTGCCGGCCTGAATAGCTGAGGTCGCTGAGGCTGCAGGACCGTAGCTGCCCTCAGTTCTAAGGATCTCGGGTTCGAATCCCGCGTTGCGGATGGTTTGCATGTGTTTGTGTTGGCCTTACGTATTATTACTACAGTTCCCCCAACAGTTAAAACAATCAGAGTGGTCGCTATATACCTGAGATGTTAAAAAGCTACCTAAAAAATTAAAAGAATAAAAAATTGGAATGATCATATTTACGGAAATGATATGTCTTATTACCTAGGGCTACGAGGCCACTTTTGAAATTTTCAGGGGGCCACAGCCCCTCTGGCTTCCCTTGCGCACACGCCTATGAACAAACGCCTTAACATAACCTCTCAAATGAGAAATATTTTATCATAAAAAAATAAAAAATATCAACACAGAAAAATAATTAAGAAGTTACAATTACTGCGATTACAAATCAGTATTTAATTTTCATTTCAAATGTATTGGAATAGTATAAAAAAGTAATGATCTCTTACCTAAAAAATTTTCTAAAGAATATTTTAGTGTAGAGATGAATATTTTTGTAATGCAGTGATGAGCTACTATTGAAGCTGACAAATGTCCTGAATTTCGCAATTGGTCGTTATCTAAGACTAAAGTGGTAAATTCATGATATGCCATGAAATGAGTATTTTATCTTATTTGCTCTGAAACTTATTTCTATTTTTGCCCTTTCCTTTTGTTATTACTATAAAAATCCATGCATTCGCTTTTCATTCCCAGACGTGCAAAGCAATAGAAGAATGAGAGATAAGAAATTATCATCTTCCAAATTTAACGCTGAAGTAATAAAGAATTGTTACCGTCATTTCATTGGCATTGTAGTACATCGTGGTCCTCTTAGAGCCGAGATAATATTAATGTCCTTAATATTAGATCTCTCAGTAGCGGGTTGTGGCTCTGTTGCAAGTTTGTGAAATCCTTACTTTAATTCCTTTCAGTGATGCTCAGATTCAATGTTTATTTTGAATCAATAGATCGTGAATTATCATTTCCTCAATAACCTTTTTCTTTGAGCAGCGATTCGTTTAAGGCGTTGCCATGGTCCATTTCTGCCGACGACGAGGTTTGTTGTCGTAACAAGTGAGTTGAGTTCAAATTCTCATTAACTTATCATCCACGCCCATCTTTGAAGTTTCGTAAGCGACTAGATAGGCGCCGTCGTATACGACCGAGGTTACTGCGTTGCAGGTAAAATCATGTGTATATAAATAGTTATTTTTGTTGGTATTCCTATCGTCGTTGAGATCTTTGTGTTCGTCATGAGTGCAGTGTTTATTTCAACTTGTCAATTTTGACAGTCGAATTTTTATTATTTACGTTGTGGTTGAACTGCATTAGCTGGTTAGGAGTTATCTTTGAAAACGTTAATTTAATGGATCGTAACTGTAACTACCTACAAATTGTACCAGGAACAGGCACTGAAATCTCTTTCACGGTATTGTATCTGCAAATAGACAAACACATCTTACATCGCACAAGAAGAGACAGCAAGAAGTCATAAATAGTTTTAGAGCCTTATTAGAGCTACTTACAAAACATTAAGCGCGAAAGCTGAGTCTGTTTATACTGCTTCAAACGCCCATATCAAATTACTTATCACTTGACTGTCGATGTTAGAGTTTCATAATGGAGCTGTCAGTTCCGCCACTCAACACTTGAAGACTTCTATCGTTGTCGCAACTTAAGTTTTATTGTCATTTGTCATAGCGTAGGAGGAAAGCGATAATTGGGATGTCACTCATCGTTTCGCAGTAATTAAGTGTATGAACAGCTAGGCCCATGGAGCTTGCGCCTTGTACTTTTTTCCACTTCTTCTCGTAAATGTTTTTATATAATACATGTGTCTCTATTTTAGAGATACTATGATTGACAAGCCAGATACAGTTAAGCGGTAAATTGTCACTGAAAATTTTCTATCTGGGAATACGAACGCACGTGAATACGTGGATTGTACAGTAAAATAATTTACAACATACCAACAATAGCTGGAAAACTAGTAACATTTCATAGAGTGAAATAGATATAGCAATTTCGTTTAAACGTTAAAAACAGGAATGAAGAATGGAGCACAAAAGCATATGTTACCAAGAGAGCTAGCAAGGATGGGAAAGAGAAGAATCAAAATTGCAGTCACCTATTTAGTGAGGATGCTTAGAGCAAGGACGAAGGACGTACAAATCGCGTTGGAGAAGTTGATAATGTTTACAGAGCGCGAAGATGTCAGAAAATGGTATAAGCACAACCACAACCCATAAGGGAAGATGGATTCGTCAGTGCTATATTACGTTCACACAAACTCCAGTGTGAAATCTCAAGAGAACCCTGTACTAACAAGGTACTAAGCACAAATCCAAGGAAAAACGTACAAAACTTCACTGATAAAGACCAATTTTAAAACAACAAAACGCGAATCTGCCCGGAGCCCGTGAGCGTCCATAATGAGCTGGCGACGTAGGAACGGTCAGAGCACTGAACGGCCGAAGGGAGGTAGTCGAAGCCCGCAGAGGGGGCCGTCGGCGAAGGCGGTCGCGTAAGGCGCGATGTTCCAGGAAGCGGCAACGAGAATAGACGCGCTGTCATCCGCGCAATTGCGCGCGCCGCGCTCCAGCGGAGGCGCCGACGAGCGCGCGGCCGCCGCACAAGAAGTCCTGGCGGGAACAGGGCGGGGGTAGGGACGAAGGCAAGCGCTCCGGGGGCGGCGGGGGCGAGGCGGTGGGGGCGGCGATGGGGACGGCGAGGCGGTGGGAACGGCGGGGGCGTTGGGAATGGCAGTGGTGGGGGATGGCGGGACTGCGGGGGACTGCGGGGGCGGCGGGGGCGACGGGGGCGGCGGGGGGCGGAGACGGCGGGGACGGTGGCGGCGGGGCGAACGGCGAGTGCGGTGGGGACGGCGGGGGCGGTGGAGGTGGATAGGGCGGTGGGGACGACGGGTCGGTGGGGACAACGGGGCGGTGTGTGCGGATGGGGCGGAGGGGCGGCGGCGAGTGGGATTACCGACAGTTGTCCATAGAGGCGGAGGCAGCGGTTGCAAGGGGAGGGGCGTCCGAGTTGTCGGCGGGGACGACGACGAGTGGACGCAGTGGCGGAAGCGGCGGCAGGAGCGGCGATGGAAGGGGAGAGGACGACAGCAAGACTATGCGGCGCTCCGACTAAGTTCTCTCAGTTCAGTCACTGTCACATTGTTTTTATTCATTTAATGAAACTTCTTACAAGCGAATTGCATGATTTTATCTCGCTAGGCCGGAGGCCTCTACATCGTATAAAGTCTATAATGAGATTTCGAAACTAGTAGATCCCTGGCAATCACCCCAAAGGTATTTTAACGAATTAAAGTTGCAGAAATGGGCTGTATGACACAGTGAGGGAAAACACACGAAAGGGGAAAATCCTGCCACCGGCAGATGAATACACGCTAACGTAAATTATTTCTAAACTAAATAACAAAGTCAGGACTTGACAATGTATATCCTCCTTTCATGCTTCCTTACAACGATCTCCACCTGAGTACAAAATAACGCCACTGAAACCCACTTCCGGTCTGCTAGTTGTCAACGTAGCAGAGGATAGACATGAAACTGAGAAATCGTAGTTTATTGTCTGATCATGTAATCTCAGGAAACAAAAATATATAGAACGTAGAAAAAATATTGTTTTCGTTTGGGAGATAAAAAGTCGTGGATCCTCAAGTTTTCTTCTCAACTAGCTACTGGCTAGTTAACAAATATTTATAAGAAATTAGTCAACTTGTAAGTTATGCAGTTAACACTTGTTCATTTGGAAATGGCACAATTAGTAAGATGAGATGACACTATACATAAGATTTGTTTCTTGAGAAGGAATTCAGGAAGGGGACGAGGGTTTAGGCATTACTAGGTTCTTAACATGGATACACTTCGTTCTCTTCTTAGAAGTAAGTCTCAGCGTGTGTGGTAATTAGCACACGCATACCACATCTTACTTCATTCATTGTGTAATGTTTTATGTGCGCCTACGCCATTACGCTTAATGCACAATGTTAAAGGATTAATACACAAGAATGCCAGCAAAGTCTTCTGCGCGAGCGAATGAAATGTAAATGTCTTTATATAGTTTTGGATAGTACGCATGGTAAATACAATGTAATACAAAGCAATAATAAAAAACTTGTTATCTGTAGTTTGTATGTAAATTCAGATGTTCAAATTACGTAATAATTTTTTAAACATTCTTGTAGATTGTAAACTGTTTGATTAGGTACCCCTTAATAAGAACAAATTGCTTGTATAATTCTACAACGTCTTCGAAGTTATCGTCCATTACATACAACAGATACTTTCTTTGGAAAACTTAAGGTCAAAAGTAGAAATGGACTTTGTTAACTGTTTTCAAGGAGCCAAGAGTAAAATGTAAGAATTTTACACGACATTTAATGCGCTGTCAATTTTAAATTTAATCGCGTCCCTATCACGATTAAGATAGCGAATGTAAAATGTTTAAATGCGGTTTCCCAAGTCATGTCATAACGTTATTTGGGGATTGGATATTTGTGCATTTGGCTTTAGGGAGAAAACGTGTATTTGCATTGAATCCGGACCCTGATTATATTTACAATAGGGTGTTTTTACGTTTTCACAATGATTGGTTCGTGGATGAAAGATGCCCATAATCACAATATTGTAAAAGTTAAAAATAAGAAACAAGAACTGATGGTACCAATATCCGTTTGTATTCGAACGAAACGAACGCGTTTGGTTCTTTCTTCATCTAACAGACATCCATCCCGTGCTCGAGATGATCCTAATCGCTTGGTATTTCCTTCGTCTTTCCTGTATATTGCACATGGAGATTACGTTGTATTACTTCGTTTTCAGTTAAATTTTAATTATAAATTAATAAACACGGCCATTGTCAAATTAAATTTTATTGCGCACGAATTAATGTCAGAGGTTTACTAAACCAACTTTAAAACATCGATGATTAAAGACATGATATTTTTTGGTTCGATATTATTAACTTCGATGATATAATTTCGAACAACAATGTTCGACAAGAAAACATCGGTGTTTTTGCTATGTCATATCACTATGATATTCGTAAGCACAAAGGACCCCGTAGGATGATCTGGATCATTTCCTGGGCATCTCCGGCAATGCTTGCCTTTTCTTTTAGTTCCACGCAGAGGCTTATCTACGGTATGGCAGACATGGCACGTGCCATGGGCGCCACTCACAAGGGGCGCTAATTAGAGAATACCCGCAATAACAAATAACAACACCCCTCATTTGAAGAATCCTGACAGGGGCGCAAATTTGATGCTTGCCATGGGCGCCTGAATACCTAGATACGCCTCCGGTTCCACGACGTTGCAATCGCTAAGTCGCGGCGCGCGCCGGTAGAGCGCGGCCTGGCCCATCCCAATCGTAACGGCGCGGAATTCGCGTCATGACCCAGCGCGCTCGCGACGCGGCGGCGCCGATGCAGACGGCAGCGGCGGTGGCGGGTGGCGGCGAGGTAGCGCTCCGCGGCGGAGCTTCCGGTTCCGACAGGCCGTGACGTCAGCGCGCTCCGCCCTGCGGCGATGACATCACAGCGTGCTCCAGCGCAGGGCGCGACCACGTGCGCCGCTGGACCGAAAGACGCGGGCGACGCGGCGCGACCGGGCACGATCAGGGAGAGGGCGTGAAGTAATTATACTTTGGGTTTTCTTTCTTAGCGCACGGCGGTGTGTCAATAAAATGGAATATCTCACGGTATTTCGCGTCGTTCTCCGTTGTGCCGCTAGGAGTCGCATGATCGCGACTGTATCGAGCAGTGCTGGCGACTCCTGGCGGCACAACGACGCGAAATACCGTGAGATATTCCATTTTGATGACACATCCCCGAGCGCCAAGAAAGAAAAACCGAGGTATAAGAATCTCGAAGAAGGAAGAAGGGTCAAAAATTGTTCGGTTGATTGATTGGTCAAATACTGCGTTTTTCTGAGACCGTCAATTGACATGGTAATGAGTCCTCGAAGTGTGGTGCGTATTTTTATCGCGGAAGGTGGCGGTGTTCTCCCGCAGCATTGCGAGATTCGGCGCCGACCTATCTGTCGGCTACCGATCTCCCACCAGCGGGGCACCACCCCAGATGGGAAAAGCTGTAAGCTCCTGACTGGACTCTCAGTGATAGCGCAGAACATGTAAGTGTGTGTATAAATTCGGTAAGGATAGGACAAGGAAGATGAACGAAGGATCACGCGCGGTCCGTGACCCGTTTGTTAGGGTACTGCTAAGACATTAGCCTGGTGATGATGAGAAAAAATACAGAAAAATGCCTATAGGAGCGGGACTCGTCGACTATGCCGTCGGGACTCGAACCCTACGACCTCCCGGTAAAAGGCATTGCCGTGACATCAGTTGATGCCTTGAGCACCTCAGCCGGTTTTCGATACAACGAAGAGCGAAATTGTGTTAAATGTACTAATTGTTTTGTAACAATGGATGTCCATTTCATGATAATCAAGAAACCGCACGAAATAAACCAAAAATATACTTCCAAGAAATATTTCCGCGGTATTTTCTTTTGTAATTTTATGGACATATTGGGAAATATTGGGAAAATATCTATAAAGTGTTGACAGGATTTACCGAAGAAATGCATGTTTCCAACATTAATTTATTAATGACAGCCGTTCTTGACATCTTTGCCGTCATCTTCAGTCGTGCAAGGAGATACATTACGAGTATATTGGTCTGATAGCGTCTGATAATATCTGGTGTATTTTATAACACTGAATTAATTTGTGTTTTAATTGCAGTGAATACACACATAATGAATAAAATACACAAACAATATACTTGTTGTTCTGTTCTTTCCATTGTTAAACTTAAAATATTCTTTTACTGGGAAAATGTAGAGAGAACGAAGATTTTGTAACAAAATCGCATATGAATGAATATACTCCCTTGTTCCTCTCTGCGAAACAGGATCTCGTCATTGTTTGTGAGCCCTAGGTAAAAAAAATTCGAAAGAATGTTATTTTATTTCAAGAAATGCATAGTTTATACATTTTTAATAACAGTCTATCTCAGATTTTGCATAATTCCATTACTGATGAAGTTGATCTACTTTTGTACGGTAAGTACCTCTAATGTTGATCTGAAGTAGAGAATGTTTGCGGATTGTAATCGATTTCTGTAGTAAGTAGAAGGCTTTATATTTCACCACCGTTCAACTATAACGAACCTGTCTTTACATTATAATTTAAAGAGGGTGGTACTTCCAGTTTTGATTTTCATTGATCTCCGAATTTTCCCAGACACAGATCTCAAGTTTGTGGATTTACCATTGATTTTCACTTCTCCGTAGTCACGGTAATTCACGATCAAAGAAATTCTACTCCAACTGCAAGCTCTATTATTTTATCGCATAGCATTAATGCGCATATAATTGATATTACTCTGTAAAACTGTCACAAAGAAAGATGAAAGATGATGATTGAAGATCAAGATGAAAATAATAATTAACAAAAAATGTAAAACCAATTTGTTTTTCATTTTACAATTGCACAGAAATTAATTACATATTGAGAAACGTTGAGATATCAAATATTTGAGATCTGCATTGCATTAAACCCATCTTAGAGGTATCAGTTGAATATTTTGACTTCATATCCGATAACTAAATTTATTGCAATTCAGCTATTTAATTGTAAACTTCATGACTTCATATTTCTTAATATTATAAACTACAAGTATATTTATTTTTTATTGAGATGCTATTGATATTGTGTAAATCTTGGAGACTGTTCCATTACACAATGCAACTAATTTTGAGACAGTCAAAACTGGTAAAATAGGTGAAGTTTTTTATTAGCGAACTACTTCGACTTGATACAATCTCTTATTTAGAACTCAGGAACTTAAGAAGAATAAAACTGATGCATCTATTAACTTCTAACATTAAAGAATTACGACAAAGGCACAAGGACATGGAGAGCTGCCAGGCATAAGAAGAGAAACATTCCATTAAAAATCACTGCTACTTCACTAAACGCTTAAAAGTATAATAAATTATTTGTAAATGAATTATTGTATCATACATTTAAACAAGTCTAATTGTTTTTTTCGAAATTATTACCAAGAGAAAAAAAAAAATGACTATCTAATGTAATTATTTTTGTACTCTTAGACATACATTCATGAGTAAAAAAGTGTAAAAAAGAATATTATTTTCATTATCAAGAAATGTGCAAATTCACATGAAAGAAAGTTTTGCCATCAAAAGAAAAGACGCGTTTCGTTAAAAAGGTCACAACCGAGTTTATGGACGAACATAAGATTACCTCGACGAGAGGACGAAGTAAAGTGTTAGCAATCTACTTAGGACACAAATGACCCTATTACTATTTTATGATGCCTTTTATCCTCAGCACTAATATACGTCGGAGAAGAATGTTCCAGTAATAGAACTACAAAAGATGCCGGTCTATCCATTAACCACAATAAACCTTTCATCTCCCTTCTCCCTAATTTTCTTTCTAAATGTTTCCCTTTTTGCTTCTGAAGGGACGCACTACTTGTTACTACTTCTCTCCCCTTGGTCACTTCCCTCATTCACCTTTCATCACTTCCATTGACAAGTAGATCGATTGAAAGGCGACTAGCTGACAAATATGACTCTGAGAAAATAACTGTTTATAGTTGGACCGCATCTCAACATCGAGACAAACTTGATCTTTTTGTAATGGGAGGCTGCAATCACGCTGCAGAACAATAACCCACTGTCTCGTTCCATATCGCATTCCAAAGGTCAGCATACAATGAAGAAATGCCGTCACAAGAAATGCGCGTTGGACGTCCAATCGGAACTTTAATAGCTGTCTCACAAAAAGAAAGAATTGCACACGAAGGTTATTGCCGCTACCGATCCAGATCTTTTCTCTGAAGATTACTGAAAGCAAAAACCAAAATGGTGAGTGCATTCCAATGTGACTATTAAGATATTAGCGAGAATAACTAAATAGGATTGTTCATCATAAACAATTATTCAAAAGGTTATAAAAACAATACATACGTGCCGTTGAATTATGAAAAAAGCTGCATTTTATAACAGACTACAGATCTCAAAAATATAACTCGTTACTCCGAGAATTTACATGAGAGGTCTATTCCAACAGTTCGCAATTTACGAACAAAAGAAACTATTACACATACCACCATATATTTCTCGTACTATGTTCTTATTCAGTCTAATCCGATCTTCGCGTATCTTATTAGTCCAACTGTCGCAATTATAATTCCTACTTTCATTAAGTAAATAAATACTGTGATAGAACCATTTATAAAATTAACATTTCTCTCGAAATGAAATGTCACTAAAATGAAATCCCTGTATTTGAAATTGCACTCCCAATCTGAGTCAAGTAATTTGAAATTATGTTGAGTGGGAAATTTTTTTCCGATGTATATTTTCCACAAGATATTAGTGAGAAGTGATTTCAAATTTAATTTCATATCTAAAATTTGTAACCATTCCCCATTACGTCCCTATTAAGTTATATAATTGGGCGCAGGAAAAACGGGGAATTTACGGCAGAAATAACTCTTCCTGGTAACGAAAAAGTCGAAAAAATAAGTTGTTAATTACAGAAAAAATATTCCTCTGACATGCTTTGTGGTGTCCATGCTTTGTGGGTCTTCGATACCGAAAATCGTTGTCGGCAAAACGTTTGTATGACCATCTGCTCGTCCACGGTCAACACTAGCGCCTAAACCGTCAGCTGATTGCTCCGAAACTGACTTGAATATTTCCGATTGCCCCAAAACTTGCTTGATATTTCCCGACCGACCTGAATGAACTCGAAGCTTTGGGAGATCGAAACGGATATTTTGATTTTTGAAGGTACTTCACAATTACGATTTTGACAGTCGGGCCATGTTGGGTCCATACAGCGCTTTTGTGGCGTAGTGATATGATTGACGGCAAGTTAACTCTGAGGATCTGAGTTCTCGGATCGGAAAAAAAATTGCTGTTTGAAAACACTTTTGCAGTTTATATAGTAGTATAATATAACGTACAGTTAAAAATAAAATGCGAGAAAGTATATGGTGCTTTTGTAGGAAGACTAGTTTTTTTTCCTCCTATAATTCGAAATACAAATATGTATAGAAAGGATGCGCAAGTAGAAATATTTTGGAGGATTTTGTGCCTCGTTCCTCATCTAATTCGAAATATTAGAAACCGTCGTCCTTACTTACATTAATAATTATCATACGAAGTCACGAGTGGATTGGATGGAAGATTACAAGGAATTTGTGTAAAATAAAAATATAAAATGCATAGAGAAGAAAATTAAACCAATATAACGAACAAATATTAAAATTATAGGAAGTTGTCTTTAGAACTGCGTCTATACGTAAGATTTCGCACTTAACTTACTATTAACAAATGATGATTTGTCGATAGAATACTAGAGCGAATTTATTTTCGTCAAGTGAACTTAAATAACTATCGAAAGAAAAACAATCATTTCAATTTCACTGAAAGGAAACTGATTATAGTCCTATGGAATTTGTTGAAATTAAATGATTTTAGTTAGCATTGGTTACTCACCGTATGAGTGAAAACCTAAATAGAATACAAATATCGAGAACAACCGATGTTTTCTAAACTTCGTGAAACTTATAAATAAGCAAAAGACAGTAGCTCAAAAACATGAAAAGAAAGGACTCTTCTCAATTGTCATATTTGTACTACAACATTTTAAAGAAGGATCTAGCCGAAGGTCTAGACTGGCCAGGATGGCTCCTAGACCAGGCTTGCACAAAGGCCCCAGTAACGCGCCCCAAGACGGCCATTGGCAGCCCTTCCGCGCCCCACCGCCTTCTAGAGAAAGCCACATTTGGAGCAAGTGACAGCTGCCCGAGCCCTCGGTGAGAGGAATGTCCTGCGGCTCGTAAGACGAAAATGTGTTCAATTATGTTGAACTAAAACTTGAAATAACGGCTGTAGTATCTGGAGAGGGGAGGTTATGTAGGTATACTATTATTTCATAACAAATTGCTCGCCAACTTCCACACATTTCACGGTCAATCTTTACTGTTGAAACTGATTTTGAAAATATTTATAATATAAATTACAAGAACAGAAAATTTAACAATTTCTCATTGTAAATAATAATAATAATAATAATAATAATAATAATATAATAATAAACACTTCATTTAGTTCAGAAATATCTGATTGTAATACACTTGACTATACTTTTTTAAATGTTTATTTTACTTTTTGCTGTTACTTTTTCTCGAACACCATCTTCTGGCGTACGAGATACGTTGTTGCTCCATTTCTCTCCGTGAACAAAAATTAGTTCTCGCACTTAGCCTTGAACCAACGATTCTGATCAGTAAAGTGAAGAGATATCTCGGCCGTCGGGAATTATGCCCGCTTTCCTGGTTCTCGTGGGGCGCGGGGCGCGGGCTTCCCGGCGCCTCAAGAAGGGGCTTAAATAGGGTGCTTGTGCACCTCTGTTCTAGACAACCTTTGCCGCTGCAGCGTCTCTAACCGGAAGTTACGAGAGTTCGAGTCCCGACTGTGGCAGATTTTTGGCACTAACTGTAGATAGCAGTTGTCTAGAGAACAATTCAAGCAGCCGGCTGCTCTGAGCGATAGTTTTTCGTTGTCTCTCCGATAAATATCAGACGAATGCCGGAGCAATACCCCAACAAATGAGACAGGTGCGATCATTTTTCTGTAAATCCTTGTCCCTACTTTCTCATCATACACACTTACACTTTCATTCTACAACAGATAACTGGAGTCTAGTCGGAAGCTTAGAAATGGGGAGGTTATCCCGGACGCAGAGAGCCCGGCTGGAAGAAATACCTGGAAGAGAAATAACAGCAAGTCGATACGTAGTTCGGCGCACAATCTTACGCACCTGCAGGAGAGAAACGCCGCCACATCCCTGGAATAGCATCCACTACACTTATGGGAGAACCACATTTGTCGCGTCCGGAAACACGAAATACAGACTCACTCACCCGCAGGCCTATAAAAAGATGAGACCGCCGGACTGAACAGACACCAGGGCACCAGATCTTGACTCCACGAAGGATGACGATGACAACGACTATACAATATGTTTTTCATTTCTGTATTTGTGACTCTTATTCCATTGAAATACTCATTCCAGGCGATCCGGACGTTCGTGAGGGCAATTGCTCTGCTCTCTTTCCGTACTAGCTTTCCTCTTCTCCCACATTACACAGAGTTGTTGGTTTGTGTTCATTTTCTTTGTTGTCGAAAATAATAAATTTACAACTAATATTCGTCAAGTTTTCCATCCACCTCCGCGGCCCCCTCGCATCTGCGCCGAACGCACGCGGCGGGCGGGCAGCGCGGGCGCGCGGGCTGCGAGGGAAGTGACGGAGGCGGAGCGGCCCGACGCCCGTCGTTGGCGGCTGCGAGCGGCCAGTCCTTCCTTCCTCCCGCCGCTAATTGAAAACGCGAGCGAGTCATTCACCGCGGAATTGCTCTCCAGTTCGCCGCTCCCCTCGGTCGGCGCGGCGCGGCGCGGCGCGGCGCGGCGCGGCGCGCGTCGGGCGAAGTGGGCCCAAAGGTAGTGCGCGGAGAAACACTTGAAAAGACAAAGCTGGGAAGGTTACGCGAACACGCTCTTCTGGGCCGTAGCAATGCATGTCAACTGAAAACACATTGTGATTATAAGATTACTGATGTTCAAGAATTAATAGGTTTAGCAGAATTATTACAAATGAAATTACACTTTTCCCAAACGGCATTATTTGTTGAAAGTTATCAGTTAATGACTGAAATTAATCTTACTATCTATGTCTTAGGGGACGATTAATTTAAGTGAATCGAGCCGATTAATGTAAGTCCACTTGTAACCGACAGTGATTTTACTAAGCCAAATTATTCTCTCACCTAATTATGCAAAGGAAGAAACTGGAAAATGGTAAAAACGATAGTAAAAATGTATTCTGTGCGAAAAGATAGATACAAGTGACACTAGGAAATTTCTCAGTATGAAAAATTTTAAGAAAACAGTAACGGTTAATGAATTATTGACCCTTATTCTTCACGGAACCGGAACATATTCCACTCAAGTTTTTTTTATTATTCCTCTAATTTACGAGTAAAGATGTTATGAGTCGGTTGATTACGAAGTTTATTTCGGGTTGCAACCAGTTCCCTAAGGAGCAGATCTAGGGACTGTCGCTGCCTCTACAATACTTTGCGCAAAATGTGGGCTGTTCCAAATAAAGAAATTTCTTCCATTTCCCAGTCTTTTGAGTTATTCTTTTCTTCTTTTGTTTGGGTCATCTAGGGACCACGCACCCATTTCATTGCTACTTCTTTGTCCTTCTTTGTCCTTCTTTCTTCTCCAGTACTCTTTCATCTTCTCGTTGTGTATCACCTTTTGAATTATTATTATTAATATTATTATTATTATATTATATTATTATTATTATTATATTATTTGCGCACCTACTCATTGAAGTAAATCAGACATTGCTTGAATGTTCATTTGAAAATCAGAAACCTGCTACGAGAGCTTCTGGCGTCATTTGGCCCCTGTGCGTAGCGAGGCGAGCCGGCGAGGCGGGGCGGGAGAGGCCGCCGGCACTGATGCGGGAGGAGGAGGAGGGGTGGCGGTGTCGCGCGCTCCGCAGTCCAGGCACGCACCGCCCGCGGGCGATCGCGCCCGCAGACGCCGCGCCGCGCCGCGCCGCGCCGCCCCGCACGCGCAGCCCACGCAGCGCCCGCGCACGGCCCCCAGGAGCCCCGGCGCCGCGCGCGAGGTGCGACGCCGACTTGTGCTATACGAGGCAAACTCTGGTATAGACAGATTACTCTAAGAAGGGACCGCTTTGACTAGTAATGGCGAATTTAGAAAAAACATCGATACATCACCAATAGTTTTTCGATGTCGATGAAAATATCGTCAAAAAAAACATGTTTAAAATATCGATGTTTTTAGTATGATGAAATATTTCGCAATGAAATGTCCTGGTTCTGAAGTGACACATAACACATGCATATTTGTTTAAATTATATACTGCCTTAAAATTTGACAGTCATCTTAATTTTCTAATCAATGTTCTATGTAGCCTAGGTCTAAAATGCAGTTTAATGATATTGCCAGGAACAAAGTGATCAAAAAGGTAAAAACACTGGGGAAAGGTTGCGAATACCAAACGGTGCCGTCTGGGCATCGACGACAGTAACAGTTGTCCATGGCTGTTAATGGCGAACAACCCACAAAACATTACACTCAACATTTGTTTATATCAACAGAGATTTTGCTTTCTGAAAACATCGATATTTCTGGACAAATTGATCGATCTTAAGAAAACATCGAAAGCAAAACATCCCTGTTATAATATCGATGTTTCTGCTCGAAAATATCAATTAATCAACTGTTTGGACCAAACTTGTTGCAACCAAAATAGCAACTGTTTGGACACCAGACCAGGCCAGGTCCCTTCTAGAGAAACTCCTCTACATATCGAGTGCCACGTTCGCCAATGAAAGCTTAGGCTTCCGATTGATTGGATGATTTATTATTTAGTGTTGGCGGGCGCGTCAACTGCTATAGTCATTGGTCTCGTAAGCGTAAAGCACGTTTTATCACTGGAGGGGGTGGTATTCTTCCCCGGTTCGATGGTAAGTTCCAGCGGCGACTTAGATGTCGACGTGCAGGGTTTTCTCCTTATCACAACTGTGGGTAATCGCCACAACCGGTACAAGCTTTAAGCTCCTGACCGGTCTCCCGACATGTCTGGGAGTGAAGTACATGTAAGGTGTGTGTAAGTAAAGGATGGGGATATAACAAGGAAGACGAACGAAAGACAGCGTGCGATCTGTGGCTCGTTTGTTGGGGTACTGCTCCAGCATTCGCCTACTGTTGATCGGAGAAACCACGGAAACCTACCGATCAAAGCAGTCAGACTCTAGAGTTCTCCTTCAGACGACGGGTGAATTCGACCTAGCTGTCCAGCTTCACTGTGATTTTTCTAACTTTGCCCCTCAAGGCCCGTCTTCACGATGGAATATGTCGTGACATTTTGCGAAGTTCAGAGTCGTGCTGCCAGATACCGCATTATCGCGACGATTGCGATCATGCGCCCTCTAGCTGCATGACGGAGAAAGACGTGAAATGCCGTGTGATATTCCATCGTGGCCATAGGGGCTTCAGGGGCAGAGTTAGAAATATCGCACTATTGTGTCGAAAATCCTGCTATCATCGGCATCGAACCCTAGGCTCTCCGGTCAGTCACTGCAGTGACATCAGTTCGTGCGCTGAGCCTCCTCAGCCGATTCCCCGGTCGATATAGTTGCCAACACATCGGCCGCCAAAGTTGGACCTTCGTCAGACTTTCAGGTGAAAGTCAAACACTGGTATATATCCCAGGCGGTAGACTCCTACGACACAGTATTTCGCTCTAGAAAGGTCCCAAGACTGAAATCGTGCCTTAGCGCAAGGCAGAAACGTTCTTTAATCATTTAATTGAAACAATTCACCAGTGTTACGTCTCTCCGAATTTTAGTCCAAGTTCGCACTATAAAATACGGGGTACATCCAAAAAGTGTCTCCATGCCAACAGAAAGAAAATAATGGTTCAATAAAAAAGAAAACAATTTTGTGGAAAACATTGTAGCAGATATAGTACGTTTGACTTTTTTTTAATATAATCACCGCCAGAAACGAGGCATGTTATATCGTGGGTTCAACATTTGTATCCCTCTGCTCTAGACGTCTGCTGCAACTCAGTCACTGTGATAAGCGTAATGTTCACGAATAAGAACTTCTTAAGGTGTAAGAAATATAAAAATTTCTGGGGCTACATACGCTTTAGAGGGTAAGGATCTACAATTACCAAACACACTTCAATCTCCAGATGGCTTACCTTTCACGGATGTAGCGTGAATATCATCTTTCTTCAATAATTTAACTGACACTGCTCCTTCAAACAACGCAAATTTAATTTTCTTTTGGCTCAATATGCGAAATGTATGCTAACCCCCATGATAACAAGTAATACTAACTATAATAATGTGTTACGTTTAAATTATAAATTTTTAACCCATGACCATAAATACAATTTATTAATTGTATTTATGAAGAATATCTAAATCTAAGGATGAAAAATGTATGGATGTGAATTGCGTAGATGTGTAAGTTATAAATATAGGTATGAAACATTGTAAATTAGGAGGTATTAAAATAAACAAATACGAGAGGTTATCAGCACAAATGATATGTTAGTGTACGAAAATAGAAAACTACAAACCCCTAAAAGGCAGAATTGCTGAACAAGAATTTAAAAAAAGTGTTTTGTTGGATCTTTCGTGAAGTGTACTTCGAATTTTTTTAAATGTCCTATGGTATTAGGTCATTTTTATACCTCCTGCCTTATAAAATGAATCATTTCAGCAGTGATAAGATCATTTCTGAAGCCACGAACCCCGTTAAGAAAGATGTTCGCGAATTAGTTTAAAATAATAATTTTATAAGGCAGGAGGTGTAACAATGACCCAATGTCATCGACCACTTTACAAAAACTCGAAGTATAGATATCAGATGCAGTGTATTTCCGTTGCCCAACGCCAACGCTCCTGCTCTCTGTGCTAGCACCACAACTCTACTTCCACCGCCACCGTCGCCTTCGTCATCCTCTCTGCCGCCTCCTAATGAGCTCTTGCTCCCGCGGGCAAACAGACGAAAGTGCCGCCGCCACCGCTGCCGCCGCCAAATGAATATCGCTGGCGCGCCGCAGCAGTCGTCGTCGTCGCCGCCGTTGCCGCCCGCGATATGCAATCTCGCGTCGCCCTAAGAGAATCGGCGTAATGGCAATTGGCAATTGGTTCGTTTCCCGACGCGGCGCGGAGCAGCGGCGGCGTGGTCGTTGGAGCAATTTCGGCTGATTGTTGCGGAGGGAAGGGGGACCCGGGCCGCTCGGTAGCGGCAGCCGCCGCCGCCGCCGCCGCCGCCGCCACCGCCACCACCACCTTCGCCAGCCCTTTGGAACAAGCAGCGGCGCGGCGTACGCGTGGTTGCAAGTCGGTCCCCGGAGTCGGAAACCGCGGACATTTTCACTTAGGAGATCTGGCAACGAGATGGTCGAGCAATGCGCTTAACTGCCTCTGTACGTACTGCAGCGTCCGGACCATCAAGTGTTGTAGCTAATGGGTGTGGATACCTAGAGGTCGAGCTCACTGTTGCACAAAAATAGCTAGCGTCACGAGAACCATTAATAAACAAGGAAGAAATTCTTTTTGACATGATGAAGGTTCACTGTTGCAAAACCAAATTTGGTAAGCGGTTGTTTGTGTAGAATCTGCATCGCTGAGGGCTTCTTGCAATACACTTTACTTCTCTTTACACAAGTCTATATATGAAATTTCGTTGGTAAATAAAGTTGGTTTAAACATTCACTCTTATAACGGATATAGTTCACTTGATATATATATATAATATATATATATATATATATAATATAATATATATATATATATATATCACTTGATGGAATTTTAAAAGGCACGGAATACAATTTTGATAAGGGTTATAAATTAGAATCAGAAGATATTAGTGGTCCATTATTTCGTTAGCTGTTCTTAAAACTACTACGTATTTTATACCAAAACTATTACTGAAAAACTTAAAATGAACACAAGTTTCTAGATTTTCCACTGAAAGAAAAATTACCCTGAAAATATACTATTATTAACAGTCGGTACAGTGAAGAGTGCCCTTGCGGCTTAGCTCATTGATCAGCTTGCTCGCTTTCCATAACGCGATTCGATTGACTGGGTTCGATTCCCGGTCGGGCAAGATGTATGTTTTTTCCTTGCAATATCCCAGTACATGTTGCTGTGTGACTGTAAGTAAATTCATTTCTGAGGTTGAGAAGTCCAGAATACGGCGTGAGGACGTCTTCGTGCTAGCCGCACGTACTCCCTTAACCCATGGCCGCGAAGCTAGACGCTGCTGGTAGGCCATGCCCCGCGGGCTGTCGCGCGAAGTGCAAACAAAAAAACAGTGAAGAGTAATGATTTGGTAAACATTTCACCTCTTATTTATGCCATCAAAGGGCAGTGACTGTGACTATTTTTCGGGACATAGGTTCAGTTCCACGCAATTTGAGTAGGGCCATCTCTATTCCTTATTTTTTCCTGCCAATGGAAGCTTGCATAACA
>JAHLJT010004775.1:0-23491 GCA_031308135.1 Acheta domesticus | reverse complement strand
CGTAAAGCTGACTTAAAATGGACTGCAACATTTCTTAAAACTGAACTACGCGGTTTTCGAAAAGTTAGGCGGAGGATTGGAAGACATATGGAAAAAATTCAAAGAAATTATTGAGGAAGCTCGGCAATGTTTCGTTCCCTTTAAGTACTTAAAAAAGAATTCAGACCCAGAGTATTATAACACGGAAATTCGCAAATTGAAGAGAAAAATGAGAAAAGCGTATAACAATAGGCATCGCAGCGAGGTACATTTACAGAAATTCCGACAAATTAGGAAAGAAGTAGAAAATAAAAAGAAAACTGCGCAAGAATCATATCTTAAGTTAATTTTAGATGATAATGAAAACGCTGGGGCAAAGTTCTTTAACTATGTACGTCACCGTCGAGGTAAACAGGAGGAGACACCTCCTGTAAGATGGAATAACGTAGATATCGTAGATGATGAAGAGAAAGCCAATGTATTTAATAATTATTTCTGTTCCGTATACAAACAAAAAGCTAACCAAATTGTTATAGGGCACAACAACGTGGATCAGTATTCAAAATTGATCAAAGGGAAATACGTTCACAATTGAAGAAAATGAAAAACTGTAAGTCTGCGGTCCGGATGGTATTACATCCGATATGCTAAAGATAGCAGGGGAGACAATAATACCATATTTGGTCAGACTTTTCAATGTATCAATCAACAATGAAGTGTACCGGATGATTGGAAATCTGCTTTAATAGTGCCAATTTTTAAAAGTGGACAAAAATGTGAAGTGCAAATTATAGGCCAGTTAGTCTTACGTCAGTAGTCTGTAAATTGTTTGAAAAATTATTATCTAATTCGATTAGAAATCATTTGGATCAGACAGAATGGTTTTTTCGCGGGCAGCATGGCTTTAGAAATGGCTTTTCTTGTGAAAGTCAAATTATTTCCCTTACCCAAGACTTGTCTGAAGTAATTGATTTGGGGGAAGAGTGGATGCAATAGTTATTGATTTTGCCAAAGCGTTTGATGTAGTACCGCATGACATACTAATATTGAAACTTATTGATGCTAAAATTGACAGGCGGGTAATAGCATGGATAGTGAATTTCTTCGCGATAGAAATCAAAAGGTTAGAATTGGACAGCATTATCGGAAAAGGGTAACATTACTTCCGGAGTCCCTCAGGGCAGTGTCATTGGCCCACTGTTATTTCTTATCTTTGTAAATTATATATCGCAAAATATAACGTCAAAATTCGACTCTTTGCCGACGACTGTATATTATATAGGGAAATTACAGAACAGCACGATATGATTCAACTACAGGAAGATTTAAATAAGATTAATGATTGGGCAAGAGCTAATAAATGACTGTAAATGGAAATAAAAGTAAAGCGATCACATTTTGTAGGGCCAGAGACTTTCATACATTGCCTTATCAGCTAGGTAATGACGTAGTTCCGCGAGTCTCAAACTGTAAATACCTTGGCATCCTCCTGGATAGCAAGTTGGGATGGGAGAAACAAACTAACTACGTAGTGGGTAAAGCTTGGAGGTCTTTGCATTTCGTCATGAGAAATCTTAAAAAAATGCAATACGAAAGCAAAGAAATCGCGTATACCTCGCTTGTTAGGCCAGTAATGGAATATGGAGCTAGTTGTTGGGATCCGTACAGAATAGGACTTAAGAAGAGCTTAGAGAGGATACAAAACAGAGCGGCAAAATACACTTTTCGGAAGAACATACCTGCACGTTGGGAATCGTTAGAACATCGGAGAAAAAGGGCTCGACTTTGCGTAATGTATAAATCTTACACTGGTGGCCCTGCATGGCAGGAAATACGGGGAAGGCTAGATAAACCGGATTATTTTAATAGATTTGATCATAAATATAAAATTAGAACTAGAATTCAAAGAACGGACGTAGGCAAATTCTCCTTTGTAAACAGAACAATCGTAGATTGGAACGATTTGCCTGCGACAGTTTTTGAGCCTTTCCTTGCTCAGCGCGTGGTTTAGAAAAAAAGTATAGGAAATTAATCAATAGGGTGAAAAGTGCAGTGAAGTGAAGTGAAGTGAAGTGAAGTGAAGGTGCGATTATGGGTAGTAAACTAAAAAGTATTGAGCTATTAGTATTTAGGTAAAGTGTTATGAGGTGCAGTGACGTGAAGTGAAGTGCAGTGAAGTGATTTCATTTCGTAGTTTAGTTCGCTAATCTTAAGCGTCTTTTATAGGCTATTCTGACAAAAAGTTCGTATTTATTGATTGATGTTAACGAGTGTTTTACGTGTTAGAAATGTAGAAATTATTATAAGTATTGTATATTATTATGTTGTAGGTAAAAGTGATTATCCATATTTGTCTGAATATGATTGTGAGTGAATACTTGTAGGTTGGTGTGTATGCGAGTGTTCTTTTGTCTTTGTATGATATGTATGTAAGCGTGTATGTTTGTATGTATGAATGTTGGTGTTATATGTAAGTAAGTTTATTACTTAAATGTTAGTATATATGTAGTTTCATTTGTTGTATATGTATAGGCATGTAAATGCAGTTGCATGATCGTTTGATTTTATATTGATTTTTTATATATTGTTTTTATAGTTAATTGTGTTTTGTACTTTTAATGTACTTTTGTTTTTCTGTATTCTGCCACCGGGCAACATCAGCCCAATTGTAGAATAAACCCTATCTATCTATCTATCTAAAACCAGTTGCAAAATTAAGAAAAAAATCCTCTATCACGTGGTGTGGTCAAAATCCATGATTTGTTGCTTCTTTATACTTAAAAATCGATTGACGGCATTCCGTCCGTCTGTCCGTCTGTGGTCAACGCTAGCTCCTAAACCGTTCAGGTCGATTTTCTTCAAAATTGATATTCCCCAGTCGATCTGATTCTAGTCAAAGCTTTGTGATTTTGAAAAAGATTCTTTAAAATTTGGGGGTACTTTATATTAAGCCCCCCGGGGATTTTCAACATTTTCCTCAAAAACGGCTCCAAATTTTTTCTTTAAATTTCTTGTATGAATAGAGGAAAATACACTTTTTAACATGGCATAGGTCCGATTTTCACGTACAGCTCTGAATTTTCGAAAATTGTGAAAGTTTGAATTTTTTCGGCGTCTTTCTCCAACTACAAAATTGAAAATAGAGATTTTTTCTTCAAATAAAATTTGTTCTGCATATTGAGTTCTTTAATAAAGGTCATGTAAATGTTTTTCACAATTTTGGTAGTTTTCGTGCAATATTGCGTGCAATATGTGCAATTTTAAAAAATTACAAAAACAAGATTTTCTCAAAAACGGCTCCAAATTTTTCTTTAAACTTTTGGTAGAGATAGTGGTAAATGTACTCTATCAATGACATAAAAGCCATTTTGGTCTATTGGTTGGTTTTTTCAAAAATTACAAAAATGTAAATTTGTTTACTTGTCTCTCACGTCGTTAATATTTACATTATCGGCGATTTTTTTACATTATTATATTTACGAGTATATATGCTTTAAATAATGTCAAGTAAAGTTTCTCGAAAACACTACCGTTTTCTGTGAAAAGTAGCTCAAATATCGGCATTTTCAGAAATGCTCAAACGTCATTTTCTCGTATATGGCTGCAATTTTTTTCTTGAAACTTTTGTAACGGATAGTGCTAATTACACTCATTAGTATAGCGTGAAGTTTATTTTGAGTTTTTTTTGTTTTTTTTAAAAATTATATAAATGTAAATTTTTTGAAAGATCTCTCACATCTTTAATATGCACATTATCCGCAATTTGTAAAGATGATTATATTTGTGAGTGTAAGTGCTTCAAATAACTTCAAATAAAGTATTTTGAAAACTCAAAAATTTTCTGTGAAAATGAGCTTCAAATTTCGCATTTTTAGTAGTGCTAAAACGCCATTTTCTCTTAAACGGCACATAATTTTTAAAAGAAAATTGCCATTTACGGCTAGTTTCTTAATGAAATATGCTCATCAAAAACAGACCTTCAAATAAGATCATGTTGAATTTTTAGGTATATGAGTAGTATTTCTCTAATTTCCTGACAAACATCGCCCGCTCAGAATTCACTGCACTTCGATTTCGTAGTTTTTTACAACTATAATAGTGAAAATACAGTTTTTTCTGAATTAAATGTATTTATCAAAACTACATCTGCAAATAATAATATGCTTAATTTTTTCAAAATACGAATAGTTTTTCTACAATTTCGTGACAAACATAATGCTGCAATTTTACTGCGTGTCAGACAGCTGGATGCGTTGTAAATTAGGATTTTCAATTTTGTATATTATTTCTTTGTTCGTTTCTTACATTCAACATTTTGTTATACATTCACATATTAATCTTTTAAAAATTATTTATTTTGAAATATTTGAAATAAAAATGACTAGCTCTCAGAATATCGACAATGCAGGGAATACAACAATGAAATTTGGTTTCACGCTCGCGAATTTCTGTGAATCAAGTTTCATTGTTGTGATTTGATGTAGCTGTATGAAAAGGAGTTATAATTGTCAATTAATATTGATATTTGCATGAAAATATTTAGTTTTCGCACCAAATGCTCTATCATTTGTTGTAAGTAGAGTATTTTTGCATGGTCTGAGAATACTCTTCTCTAATCATGGCCCTACGAAAAGCATTTCTGTATTGTCCGGGGTATCAGGGTTATTTTTCAATTAAAAATTTACAAAACTTTAGTATTCTATTTTATGCAGTTGTAGAATTCACATAGTTCTGACAACACTGCGATGGAAACAATGAGTTGTTCGCCTTTTGATTGAATTGGATGTTTTAGAATAATAGCTAAGATGTTAGTAGCGCAGAAAGTGCAATATTTCAATACTACGTATCTGTTTCCAATGACGCGGGAAAGTATGTGCCGTTGTGGCACCACTAGTTTCATTTGATTTCATTATCATTTCATAATCATTCATTTGATTATAATCAATGCGCCTTCACGCAAAGTGGGCAAAGATGGGCAAATTTGATAATACTTAGATGAATTCCTGAATCCGATTCAATTAATATTATAGCCCAAAAATGCCCGAAGATAAGTCAAAGACAGTCTGAAAACTTTTATTTCGTTGTGACACGTGGGGTTTCTACCCAAAATTACTAAATATCCTTTAAGTAATATAATCTCCAGGTATCACGACAACAGCACATTCAATTCTGCTTCCCCACGAAGCAAAACTATGTGCAATCAAAATCACACCTCTCTTCGTACTGCGCGAGCGAAGAAGTGCGCCGCGCATCGCTTGTGCAAGTTCAAACTTCCAAAGCAAGGAGTGGCGTGATTTCCCCACGCTAAACCGATCGGGGAACGATGGAGGAGACAATGTACTACCATTTTCATGTAAAATGGATCCTCTGAAGCATATTTTGGTTTTGGACTTTTTGCCAACTTTTACCTTCTCTTGGCTTCACTGTGAGGCGTTTGTTTCGTCATTCTTTGTCATTCCTCTCTCTCTCTCTCTCTCCTCACTCTGCTTTCTCCCTTCCCCACATACTTTTCCACATGTTCTCTTGCCTGGCCTGGCCCTGCCCCGATGCACCTCATTCAGCCGCCGTCTGGAGGAGAATTCCAGCAGCTTGTCGTTTGATAGGTAGTCTTCCGTGGTATCTCCGACCCCATGCAAATGCCAGAGCAGTCCCATAACAAACAACGCAGAACCGTGCAACATTTCCTTCCTTTCCTTGGTCTTATCTCCCCTTAAACGCACTCACACACACATACATTTACATGCACTTACACTACCACACATGTCGCATACCCGCTGAAGTCCAGACGGGAAATTAAGAGCTTCTTCCGCCTGAGGAGCTCCACTGGGCGAGATACCTGGAGAGGGAAATCCACCGCAAGCTGACGTGTGCGTCGACGCTAGGTGACTTCTTGGCAGCCCGGGAGCCGCCGCGTCGTTTGCTGAGAGGCCGATGTTTCGCCTGTCATGTCGCAGGCTTCCTCAGGACAGTGACGACGTGCTTTCACTGCCCTGAGAAAGCCTGCGACATGACAGGCGAAACGTCGACCTCTCAGCCAACGACGCGGCGTCTTCCGGACAGCCAAGAAGTCATGGACTCGAACCGCGGAAGCTTACGTATACATGGCGCTAGGTCTCGCACTCCAGCGAAGAGGAACATTGCCATCTTCGGGTAAAAAACATTCACTAAACTAATGGGATTAATGAGTATACCAGTTGCCGTGCCCGGAACATTAATCAAGTAATACAACGCACCGGCGTATATCTACGCCCCTCCCGCTTCCAGGAGGCACGCGGTGCATACTTCGATTGAAACGAGAAGTCCTTGCAACGCCATGAGCTGAGAAGAGGGGGACACTTTCATTCAATCGGGAGCATCAGTAGCAAAAATTTAAGACATAACGAAGCTTGCGACTGGATGACGTATCTCTCAGGCCAGCTCGTGACATTGGAAGGGCTTTGTTTAATTGAAGTATAGATTAGTGTCCATTTCCGGCCATTGATACGATCCTTAGAGATCGCCTTTAGCGAGTTTCTATGTATAGATTGTCTCCAACATTGCCAATTTAAGTGATCTTGTTTCTTATGCGATTGGAAGTATTTTCACCTAAGATGATTACTTGCATTTATTAAATTTTTGAATGCTACAATGAATATTCAACTGAATATATTTATAAATATCTACTAAAGATAGTCCAAATATAATCAGTTTACTATTTCGTCTCACTTAGTAGTAAAAATAAAGTATTGTAGTCGTGCGGTGGAAATTGATGATTTATTGACAGAAACACTCTTTGCTACCTTGTCGGGTCAAATCCTTCCTCAATAAGTTGTAAATTACTTTTTCTAACACATTGTGTAATAAGAATCCCCGTTTTGTGGATCCTTGATATCCAAAAATCGGTTGAATGGCAAATAGTTTGTGTCGTCGTTCGTCTGTCTTTTCCATCCGTCTGTTTCGTTCGCCTGTTCCGTCCACCTGTTCATCCGTCTATTCTTCTGTCAGTTCCATCCGTCTATTCCGTCCGTCTGGCTCGTCTGTCTGGTCCATCTGTCTGGTCCCTTTTTAATCCGCTCGTATGTCCGTCCGCCCGTGACAACGCGCATAAACTGATCGATTTTATCGAAAGTTTTATATTCCGATCTGATTAAACCTGCGGTTCTGTGGGTTTATAATGATATTTGGGGGGAAATTTTACCTGAAGCATCAACGATACTTTCAAAATTTCTCAAAATATGGCTAATTTTTTTATTATGCTTTGTCTTCGGATAGCTTAGAGAACGCTTTAAAATGGCACAGATTCCATTTTCGTTGAAATCTCTGACTTTTCGAAAATTGTAAAGGTTCATACATTTTTGGCGTCTTCCTACGACTACAAATATTGAAGACAGAGATTTTTTGACAGAAATCTATTGTTCAAAACAGATTGTGACATAAGTTCATGAACAGTTGTTACAAATTGTGTAAGCATTTTTAAACAATTATTTCTTGAAAAATGGCTCCAACTTTTTCTTTATGTTTCGTGAGATAGTGGGGCGGTAAAAATACAGCCTTTTAAATTAAATGGCACTGCACGCTAATGCGGCATGGCGGAAACCAGGTTTTCTTTAAAACTTGTAGACCAATTGAAAAATTGTTCCTGATTGTCAGTATATGGTTCTTAATAATAAAACTTATCCAATTTATTTATGACAATCCTTATTGTTCACATTTGCACACAGAACACAACGTTTCGTAACTTGTTTAGTTACATCATCAGGCTCCTAAATTACGGCATACAGAAATCATATTATTTACTATGTCAAATTGGTTAGTTAACGAACTATTTCACATAATCACTTAATTGAAAATACAACTGAGTTAAAATGTTTCATGTCAATTGATTAAAAATGAATTTTAATATCAACTAAGTCGAAAAGTAAATAGTTCTTTAAAACTTGTTGAAATAATAAAATATTCAAATGATAAAATTAGATTATAATAAAAGACAAAACATACAAAACACAAACAAAATAAAACAATATATTTCAATGAGACACTCACCTTAATAAACGGAACTGTTGTTTATTAAGGTGTTAAGAATATAAACTGTCCCGAGGATGACTAACGTAACGTAGGTACGGCGCATGAATAAGCAGTATGGCAACTTAACAAATTAACAAATTAGGCATTACTCTTGGTATTTCTTAATTTTGTACAACACATTATCATATGCGTTGGTAAAAACATTCATTTCGATATTTAGGAGCCTGATGATGTAACTAAACAAGTTACGAAACGTTGTGTTCTGTGTGGAAATGTGAACAATAAATGATTGTCATAAATAAAATTGGATAAGTTTTATTATTAAGTATCAGGTTTTCTTTAGTAAAAGAAATAATATCCTTGATCAACCCGGGAAAGGTCGCGCCTTGCCACGGAACGTAAGTTGTTACCTCACAGTAACCACACTCCAGAGAATGTTTTGTTGCACATAGATCTTCTAACTTCGTAAATTAATATAATTAGGTACTTAAATGACTGTTACACCTCTCACATCATGTAGTAAGTATTTTTATTTATAATTATTATATATTTATAATTCGTTTGTTCGTTCATAAAATCACATTTTTCTTTCAAATACAGCAAAAGTAAGTAAAACATGGTAAATGTTAATTTGAGAAAGTACATGGAAATTTTAAATATCAAATTTTACACACAATCTTTACAAACAATGAATGTGATTTGTATTCAACTATTTGATTGCAAGTTTCACATCCACAAGATGCTTTGCGGTCTAAATTTCTGGAGCAAATTTCACATTTGGTTTTGTTAGTTTTATTTCCTAGAACTTATTCCTCTTGTGTTTGTTCTCAATACAGAGATTGTGCTATTTAAAAATTTTACTCTCGTGGCAGTGTTGTTAGTTCGGATCTCAATAAAGACCTAGAGCGAATATGATGCAAACTGTCTTCTGCAAATCTTGTTTTCTGGCAATTCTTGTTTTCTGATTTCAGCATCAGCAATGTTTTATCGCCTTGAATGTTGATCGTAATAACTTGTACTTGTAAAAGGGCGAGGAGGTTATTGCAAGGACTCCACGGGCAATGCGAAGGTCGGTTCTAGTTGTCAAAGCGAGTAGAGCGGACGTAGTGCATCCAGTAGGGCGCGCGGGAGCATTGCGACGCCAGAAACACTCACGAGATAAAATAAATTTATCAGAATTAACAGAGAGCCTGCAATCACGAGAAGAGTAATGCACTTTTCAGATAAGTAATTAGGGGTTCTAAAAATCTTTAATTAGTGCCAGGTTTAACTAATATTCTTTCCTATTTTGTAGATATTTTGTAATAGACTTAGAGAGTGATTTTGCATTTAAATTAAATTAATGTCATAAATCCATTCCGAAATTGTACTTTTATTAGCTACATTGTGCATATTTCTAATTTGCATGCTGAAATTTAAAAATTAATCTTTGACTCCTATTCCAATTTTCTTCGACTCCTTAACATTAATATATTCAACAAACAAATATGACACATGACCGAAACAAGTCAACCTCCTATTAAGAATTTTTGGCAAATACATTGACCAAATCTAACACTATTTATTTTCTTATATATTTCTCCTTCTATACTAAAGTCTGTACTTGGCGTTTCTCTTACAGCGTGAATTAAAAATGTAGATCTGAATTTGCAATTTCATGGAACGGAACGGTTTAGGCGTTACTGAGCGTCAAGCAAAACCCCTTTTCCGGCGCATTAGAAGCATGTCTTCCGAAACTTCCGCCGGCGGCGGTGGGGAAAAAATACGTAGGCGGCCATCTTCCAGAAGTAACAAAGCGCTCTGCATTCAAGAGAGCAGAGGAGGGGGAGTAGAGAGCGGAGCGGAGGGGAGACGTTTGCAATTCACATAGCAGGCGGCGGCGCGGGCGAGCAGCCGGACGCGAGGGCAGCCATGCGTTGGTGAAGCAGCGGCGACGGGCCGCGCCCGCCCGCATACCGGCCGAGGCTCGCCCCGTCCCATCCCACACCTTCTCCTTCCCCTTCTTCCGCCCCAACCATGCCATGTTTCATTTCGCCTCCTCTTTTCCCTGCCTATTTTTACTTCCCGTATACGTACGTATACACGGAGTGATATACGAAGTATAGGGAAAGTTATGTAATGCTGCGCGAAAAAACGGCGAATTTTCGGCGGAAAAAAATTAATTGCCGGGCGCTGATAATGAAAAAGTGGAAAAAACCAATTGCTAAATTAAGAAAAAATATCCCCTAACACATGGTGTAGTCAGAGTTCTTCTTTTGTGGGTCCTTGATACCGAAAAACCGATTGAAAGGAAAACGTCCGTCCGTCCGTCCGTCTGTCTGTCTGTCTGTCTGTCTGTCTGTCCGTCTGTCTGTCCGTCTGTCCGTCCGTCTGTCCGTCCGTCTGTCCGTCCGTCTGTCCGTCCGTCTGTCCGTCCGTCTGTCCGTCCGTCTGTCCGTCCGTCTGTCCGTCTGTCCGTCCGTCTGTCCGTCCGTCCGTCTGTCCGTCCGTCTGTCCGTCCGTCTGTCCGTCCGTCTGTCCGTCCGTCTGTCCGTCCGTCTGTCCGTCCGTCTGTCCGTCCGTCTGTCCGTCCGTCTGTCCGTCCGTCTGTCCGTCCGTCTGTCCGTCCGTCTGTCCGTCCGTCTGTCCGTCCGTCTGTCCGTCCGTCTGTCCGTCCGTCTGTCCGTCCGTCTGTCCGTCCGTCTGTCCGTCCGTCTGTCCGTCCGTCTGTCCGTCCGTCATCACTGCTAGCGCCTAAACCATATGTACAAATTATTCCAAAATGGATACTGCCCGGTCGATCTGGTTCGAGTCAAAGCTTTAAGATTTTGAAAGATTCTTCAAAATTTGGGGGTATTTTACATGAAGTCCCCCGGACATTTTCAAAATGTTCTCAAAAACGGTTCCAAATTTTTACACAACTGTCTCACCCATTTCGCACTTTCTCACCACACCACCTCTGCCGCAATTTGTCATACCGCGTCTCATGCTCGTCTTTCCACGCCCGCTCTGCCAATTTTTCCATTCCCATTTCATCCGTTTCCTACTGAGTCATCCCATCTCCCCCAGCCACATGTAGGATCACCCCGCCGCACCATATTACACCACATCACATCTTGTCTCAGCCGAACACACCTCCGCCTTTGCACACCCCGCTTTCTTCCCGTTTTCCCATAACCCACCTCACCCGACTCATTCTACCTCGCCTCATATCGCATCCCTCTGCGTATCCCTATTGAACCCCCTCACATCTGCCTCGCTTCTCCTCACCTTATCACATCCCCACCCGTCACCTGTCGCGTCACGTCACCACATTACGTCACTTCCTGCCTCCCTAACCTACTTTCATCCACCCCTGCTTCTTTTCCGTTTACCGCCCGCCTCACCCAGTACCTCCCAACTCTCTGCGAGAAAACTTGTTACCCCTCGTAACTCGTCTTATGCCGCCTCGATCCGACCATCCACCTGCCGTTCTGCCTCGCTCTTCCTCTCCACACCGGCCAGACGAACCTCGCGCGCAGCACACCACTTCCTTCTTTTTTTGTAATTTAAGGTCGCATCAACTACTAGATCATTAGCGATGACTATTGGATGTAACGGTATGGTACGAGGATGAAACGATACGGTGATGATAGGGGGTGAAAGGACGAACACAAACAACCATGCCTGAGGCGGGGCTCGAACCCGCGACCCCTCGGTCCAAGATTACTACGGCACTACTGCCTTAGCGATCTCGGCCACGTGGCCGACAACAGCACTTCCTTATCTTCGTCTCCGGGTGCCGCAAGCCGCTGTCTTTCTCGAGCAGCCGCCGCCGCCGCGCAGTTGCCGCCCCGCCCCCATCCCCATTCCTTGCTTCTTGGCGCCCAGACGGCGCCTCGCTCCCACACACGGGCTCCAAGGAGGGCGTTCATTCGGGTTGTAGAACTGAGAGAGGAGGTTCGGTGTATCCACATGTCACTGCAGTGCCTCTGACCGGGAAGTCCTGGAGTTCGAGTCCAGCAGGACTTTCGACACTAAACATGTCACTCCTCACTGTCTGGAGGAGAATTCTAGCGACCGGCTGCTCGGGCCCGTAGTTTTTCATGGTTACTCCGATCAACACTACGCGAATGTCGGAGCAGTACTCTACAAAATGGGCTACGGACAGCGCGCAATCTTTCCTTCCCTTTCCTTGTCCTATCCTCACCCCTTACACCCACCCACATGCACTACACTAACACACATGGTCGGTCGGGAGCTTAGAGCTTGTCCCGGCTGGAGCGGTGCCCCACTGGTGGGAGATATCGCGTCACGGAAACTTCATTAGCCGTAGAACAGCGCCGGATTTCGCCACTTAGCCGGGCAAGTTCGCTGACACATCAAAACATGCACTAAACTTGCACGGAACTAATGACCTTAACCGTTGACGTCCCCCTATTCATTAGTAATCAATCAATGCGCTTGGAGAGAGTGGAAACAGAGCGAATATGCAGCAAAGTAGAGGTTCAACTGAATGAGACAGACTTTCACGTACTAGTACGTTTTCTTTTGCGTCTGGGCTAGCATTTTCGTTTTTCTTCACCTTCCTTCAGCTCCTATTGGCAGCTAAAGCCATTTTTCGGATCCCTAATAGCAAAATTGAAATATGAATTTAAGAATTTTATAGAAGAGTGGAGAATCTGATTCTACTTGAATATTTTAAGTGAACATTTTGGATCAATTTTTGAGAAATTGCTCAATGGCGGGCACTTCGTTGCTCCGCGGATCAGTTCGGAGCAGGAGATCAGAGTTCTGTGACGTCACAGAGCATTGAGCAGCCAAGCACTGCACTAGTTTGCAAATGACCGAAGTATCCTGTATATAAGTATGTGTACCGCCAAGTATCAGTGCGATACGTTGCCTACTAGTCAGGGGAAATGTTACATAGTCACTTCATTACATGCCGCCCTCGATGGTTGAGGGGACTAAGAGCGTGTACCACCTCAGCGCTTCGGCCCGAAAGGTCCCGGGTTTCTGTCCCGCCTTGGACATGGTTGTTTGCCCCTTGCCTCTAATGTACGTGTGGGCGCGGAGGGTCTCGCGTTCTGCTAACCCTAGATCAGAGGAGCTCCAACTGTGTTACCGGGAGAGATGACTCAGTGTATCAACCTGATGCCACTGCTGTCCCTCTGACCGGGAGGTCCTAGGTTCGAGTCCCGACGGCGGCAGGATTTTCGACATTAGCTTGTGAGCTAGGTCGAATTCAGTCGCTGTCTGGAGGAGAATTCTAGCGGCCGGCTGCTCTGATCGTTAGTTTTCCGTGGTTTCTACGATCAACACCAGAGGAATGCCGGAGTAGTACCCTAACAAACGGGCCACGGACCACGCGCGATCTTTCCTTCCTCTTCCTTGTCCTATCCTCTCCTCTTACACATACACACACTTACACTAACATGCACTATACTACCACACATGCCGGGAGACCGGTCGGGAGCTTACAGCTTGTCCCGGCTGGGGCGGTGCCCCGCTGGTGGGAAATACCTGGTTGAGGGGAAAACCTTCCTAGTCGACGGTAGGTCATCGCCACCTTCCGAGAAAAAAACACGCACTACACTTACGGGACCACTGTCCCAAAGTAGGTGACGCGCCCGGAAACATCAATCAATCAATCCAACTGTGTTGGAGTCTAGAGTATGGCCAAATATGCGTCCCAATGGGACGTAAATTGTCGACTGAATAAAAGTCCTACATAGAAGAAGAATTTCGATTCACGAGATTTCCCTCTACTTGCTTATTGAGAAAAAGTTATCTTTTTCGACTCCCTATATGACTCATAAAATTTGTAACATTTATTTTGAGTCCTAAAATCGACGAGTGCACATACGAAATTTCCTAAAATCGATGAGTGGACATCGAGTTTAGGAAATTTCGTGTAGTCCCTATCACCCTCACATGGAATGTAGTACCTGGTTTCAATATTACGAATCTGGGAAGTGACACACGATCTTCACGGCAGAGAATATAAGCAAACTTTATTCACGCAGTTGGATAAAAAGATTAAGTGAACTGCTGCGAAACGTAAACACGAGTAAATAATCTAAAACAGGTAATGATAATACACGGGAATACATCCCGAAAACTCGTTTACACAATGGTTGCGAGAGCGAAATACGAAAGGTAAATGAGCCAATTACTCAGTGAAGAGTGAATTGAAGCTGTGCGACCCAAAGCACCGTCATTATAACACCCACATTCTCTGACGGCAGGGTGGTACACGAACGTGATTACTACCATCTGCTTTTCAATATTTTAGCACCCACCGACGGTCAACATTTGCACGGTTACCCTCAGATCCCCAGAGTACGACCTCTTCGTCGGCAGGGTCGCCAGCTCCTTTGTTGCTGATAAAATGAAACCACCTGTAGGGGCTCCACCAGTCTGCTGTCAAGTAATATACGGCTAAACCTACATTCCAGTGGTGGAAACTTCGCTAACACAGAATAGCCTTTGCGTAGGTGAAACACGAGCATGGTGCGGGATCTCTTTGAGTTTGTATGAGTAACTGACAGGGAGAAAATAGTAGAATGTTCAAAGGGACATTTATGAGTTGCATCACAAAATATTTTAAGGAGGAACGTGCCTAATGTTGAATACTTATTGTGAATTCTCAAGGACACAAGAGGAGGAGAGAGAGCTCATTTGAAAATCTGGAGAGCAAGTTAACTTTAAACCGCTTCCGATTGCAATTCAATTTAATTTTTAAAATTTCTAATCTTATTCTTACATTCAATTTAAAAAAATGCCGCCATTTCGGCCCAAATCAAGCTTCATCAAAAGCACCCACTGACAATATATAATGCGCAGCGTATTTTAGCAAGGCGGCTTTATGCGGCCTCGAAGACGATGATTGGCTCATTGATTGCCATAAATTTAATCAGCCAATTACTGGCTTCTGAGTCGCTCAGAGCTGCCTTTTTGAAAATAATGACAACAAAGTCTTAATGAAATAATAATAATAATAATAATCACAACAATTTTGTTTGTCAGGCCAGTTAAACAAATGACACCACCATGGATTAAGATCTAAAATTCGTAAGACAGCTTATCGGAGTGTACAAACGCATTCAACAGGATCATCATGTGTGTCTTACAAAACTACAGGGTGGCGCACGAAATTATTGACCCTTTGTTTCTTACATAATTTATGAGTCGTGCTAGTTATCCCGTTGAGCATCTCACAGAAATATCAATAAAACGTGGAGAACAAAATTAGTTACGAAATACCGCCGCTAGGAGACTTTTATATAACGATGGCCGACAAAGGAAGACCGATGACTGAGCAGCGTTCGGCGGCTGGGTTTCTCTTCCATGAAGCGAAAAGTCTTGTGGTGACACAAAGGCGATGTCGACAACAGCTTTACACACGATGGGCCCTTTGCAAGAGAATTATCCATAGACTGTATACTCCATTTGGAATTCTTGCACGAGCGTTTCGGCATGTTGATCATCATGAAGCAAAAAGTCTTGTGGTGACACAAATGCGTTGTCGACAACAGCTTTTCACACGATGGGCCCTTTGCAAGAGAATTATCCATAGACTGTATACTCCATTTGGATTGCTTGCACGAGCGTTTCGGCGTGTTTATCATTTCACTTAGGTTTCCATAACAAACAATTTGGGCCTCCAACATTCCAGATCTCAACCCATGTGACTTCTTTTCTTTGGAGGTACGTAAAGCGGGAAAATCCCAAAATGTCCACATGAGTTAATGGAGTTCAGAAGAGTTATTCAAGCGTCACAGAAGACTTATGTCGTAGGATTATTACTATCGTCAGTCTACGTTTGCAAGAAGATATGAATCGAAATGATTTACATTTTTAGCATGTGATGCGTTAGAATAATTTTCCAAAGAGTGTTTCTCATTGTAGTATATGTTCCTTTCAGTTTATACTGACAAAGCAATTTATTTAAAAACGAAATAGAGACTTATTTCGTGCTGCTGCGTCATCAGTCTTCCTTTGTCGGCCATTGTCATACAAACTAGTCTCCTAGCGGCGGTATCTTGAATTAAGCGTTATTCGCAGCTCATTTGTTTCTCTCAAGATCTACTGCGTCTGCTGTTGAGATGCTCAATGGGGTTTCAGGCGTTACTAATAAATTATGTAAGAAACAATTGGTGACTCATTTCGTGCGCTCCCCGTAATTGAAGAATGGCAAATAATGTTTATTGTACTTGCACGCCACCGACACATTTTGGCATCACACCGGGTCTCTGTTTATCAATGTCGAAGAACTAGTACCCCGAAGAATAAGTTCTATGCCGCGAAGCATTGGGGGCTAGTGAAGGGCGTGAGCAATGTCATTATCTGAGTTTCGCTGCTCAGAATTTGAATCTCGAGGCCATGGGAATGCTGGTTTCCTCGGCGGACCTTCTCTCACGTTTGTGGGGCAGGGCCGCACAAACCCCTCACGAACGATGTTTTGCGTCGTAAAAAGCGCGGACCTTTCATATTATTTTACAGTAACATCCGGTGCGAGACGGGAGCTAATTGTTTTCCCAGCATATAGAAATAGTGAATATTTATCTATAGAATGATAATTTGAGGCCTGATTTCTACCTGAGCCTGTTGAATGGTTCCTTGTGAGAAGAAACTGACGCTAAACGTGGCCGCGATTGGTGCGATGTATCTGAAACTGGTGATTCGGTTTCAGATTTATCGCACCGCATTTCTTGTGAACTATTTCTTCAACCAGCATCCAATAATAAATGTGAATCTTGGGTTAATTTATAATTTCTTAAGTCTGACCAGTTTCAGATATATCGCAACGCATTTTGTTGATTATCGTATTTTTAAACTACACTGCTAAAACAAAAGCTACCAACTGAACTATTTCTTCAACCAGCATCCAATAATAAATGTGAATCTTGAGTTAATTGATAATTTCTTAAGTCTGACTACTTTCAGATATATCGCACCGCATCACTTGAATATCGTATTTTTAAACTGCAATGCTAATCCAAAAGGTACCAACTGAACTATTCCTTCAACCAACATCCAACAATAATTAGGTTGATTTTAGGTTGATTTATAATTTCTGCAGTCCATGGGCCTGTGCATCCAAGCGCGCAAAGGGGTCCGGGCGGGGTGGCGGGACGTCCGGGGCCGAGCGCTACCTGCGCGGCTCGTGACCTCGTAACTCCTCCCTCCAGCGCCCAGCGCCCCGTCTCCCACCGCCTCCGCGAGACTGGCTTCGGCGGCGGCGCACAGATGCGCATTTCCGCTCTTCTTCGCGCTCCCACAGGCAACCACTCCCTCCTCCTCTTCCCGCCCGCTTTCGTCATGCCTGCGCTCTGTCCGTAACTCCTCGCCCCATCTCCCACACCGCCTTCACCCAGGCTCCCGACCTCGCCCCGTCTTCCCGCTCTCACCCGCGCACTCTTTGGCCCGCCACGCCTGTATCATAGACTGCCTCTATGCCTGTACCACAGACTGCCTCTACGCCTGTACCACAAACTGCCTCTACGCCTATACCACAGACTACCTCTATGCCTGATCCCTAGACTGCCTCTTTGCCTGATCCCTAGACTGCCTCTATGCCTGTACCATAGACTACCTCTATTCCTGTACCATAGACTATGACTGTGCCCATCCTTGCGTCATCGTACCCTACGTTCGCCATGTTCTGCACACTCTCCGCCGCCTTCACTCCTTCCTCGCTGATTGATTGATTGTTAGTTATTCCAGATCCGACTCCGACCTACCGTCGACTAACGGGGTTACCCCAACCAGGTATCTCCCACCAACGGGGCACCGCCCCAGCCGGGACAAGCTCTCAGCTCCCGACCGGTTTCCCGTCATGTGTGGCAGTGTAGAGCATGTTAGTGTGTGTGTAAGGGGTGAGGATAGGACAAGGAGAAGAAGGAATGGTCGCGCGTGGTCCGTTGCCCGTTTGTCGGGTACTGCTCCGGCATTCGCCTGGTATAGATTGGAGAGACCACGGAAAACTAACGATAAGAGCAGTCTGCCACTGGAATTCTCGTCCAGTCTGCGACTGAATTCGACCTAGCTGACAAGCTAGGGTCAAAAATCCTGCCGCGCCGTCACGACTGGAACCTAGGACCTCCCGTTCAGAGGCGATCCCCCTGCTCACACTAATATGCTTCGCTTCAATCCACCTCATGCCCCATGACACCCTTTTTTCGTCACGGTCTATATAATTCCTGTATCTTTCTCTTCTTCTCCGCGTTCTCTCTGCCCTCAAATACGTAACTCGCCTCTTCCCGCCCCCGCCTCTTTTATGTCCTCCTTCCCTGGGGTCCGCCTTCTCTCATTATCTTCACCTCCACCCCATCCCCTCTTTCGGCCCGTCTTTTCCCCTTCTTGGTTGGTGCTGCGTCGCCCAAACGTCCCTAGTCTTCTCGCCCCTCCATTTCCTTCCTTCAATTTCTATGGTGCCCGTGCGAGATTTGAGCCGTGGACTGCTTCGTGATTGATTAATGTTAGTGATGCCGGGCGCGTCAACTGCTAAGACCATTAGTACTGTGAGTGTAGCGAATGTTGCTGTAATTGTGTAAGGGTTGAGGATAGGACAAGGAAAAGGAAGGAAAGATCGCATGCGGTCCGTGGACCGTTTGTTAGGGAACTGCTCCGGCGTTTGCCTGGTTCTGAGAGAAACCACAGAAAACTAGCGATCAGAGCAGACGGCCGCTGAAATTCTCCTCCAGACAGCGACTGAACTCGACTTAGCTATCTAGCTAGTGTCGAAAATCCTGTCGCCGTCCGGACTCAATCCCAGGACATCCCGGTCAGAGGCACTGCAGCGATGTCAGTTGAGCCTTGAGTCACCTCTCCAGGACTGCTTCAGGGTCGATGCCTGCGCGAGTGAGAAGGACCGTTGCCGGCGGTCTTCTCAGAGGTCGCCGGATCCCGTGCGCTCGGGCATTCCTTTTGCAACAGCGCGGGAAAGATATGCCTTGCTACATACGTACATATTGCGTCAACGCATATTCTACCAGCGCATATTTTACTAACGCGTACTTTTGTAGCGTGAATTTTTTTAATGTATGAATTTGGCATATTGAGTCAAGGTCCGACTTTGCCGACCTGTTAATGGTGTCCCACATGCCTGGGTCTAGTTAAATTCGCGTGCTTGAGGGCGAGAGTGTCATGTGGCGAACATAACGTATTCCCTTTACCGTAACTAACAAGATTTACCGTAACTAAAAGTTTCGCTTGCTTGAGCTTTTCTTCGTCACACAACTACAGAACCTGGAACAATTTTAAAGGGAAGTTACAAATCTATTTTTGCCTCGGTTAGGAATCGAACCCGGGACCATACCATGGGAATCGAGTCCGCTGCCCATGAACCATCCTAGAAATACGTGAAGAGTTACCTAGAATTGTATTTTAGTTTCTGCATTTTTCGCGTTATGTTTGACCTTTTTTTATACTGATTTAGAAATAAAGATCTTGCGATTTTTTGTATTGCACTGGGCTGAAGTATTGATATAAAAGTCTTGAAAAATGGTATTTCAACCTGTTAATATTTCAGCTCTTGCAATTTCGCTCCACATATAAAACGATAAACGTTTTATGCACTATTACATCAAAGAGTAATATTGCGATACTAAAATGGCATTGAAAGGAGTGTTTTAAGTAGCAACAGTAGAAGGACATAAAATTGTGTTTGCAATATTGCAACACGAACTCTCCGCTCGCTTTCCATCCTTCTTTTCTTCATCCCTTCCCTTTTTTTGCTTATCTGCAATTTTTGTCAGCTGCACGTGAGTGCATCAGGGAGATATATTAGTTACAAATATGGCCAGTTACTTGTAAACACTTTCAAAATACTGAATAGTACTGAACAATGTAGTACCCATTTAATGAATCGAAAGAATGAAACAAAGTGAAATACAAATTCTACGCATGCGCTACTTGAAACAACTTTCATAAGTCCGATTCAACTACGGCAGAGAGCTCTGGAGGCAGTCGGTTCGTCTTCCCCCTCCCCAGCGGTATTTGTTCCGTGAGTCGTCTGGGCCGTTACTAGTCCCGCGACTTTTCTTGACGCCTGAGCTTCCTGGTGCTCAACTCAGTACGACTCGGCCCGGTCTGGTCAAAACCTTGGTCTCACACGAGACGGAACGGCAAGATTATCAGGGCTGCCTACCGCTGCTTTCGAATTCAAGCGATGATTCAAATTATTCAGAAGATGAGAATTAAGTACATACTCTAATATCATATATCATTAATACGCAATATTATAATTTTTTTTAATGCGGTTGCTATTAATTACTTTATTATTTGTTCATTTTATCGTCTATAATGCCCTGATATATTCAGAGCGAAATAAGCTCGAATAGTATTAATAATGTTACAATTGGCAACACTCGTCTTATGTGACGTAGGCAGTAACGTCCTCCCCCCGCACCCCGCGCTTAGAGACGTCAAGAAAAGTCGCGCGACTAGTACCTGGCTAATAGAAGAATGGCGGAGCGGAGGAGTTTGCGCCAGCTACTTTCAACGATATCCAACTCGAAGGTCTAGTTCAGAGGAAGGTCGTTTGCCCGACGCGAAACGGGAGATGATATTGAGATTTGGGGCCACGTAATGCGCGCCTGTGCGGCTAAATCTGATGAGCCAGTACCTGACGTGGGGTCGAGAGGGATGCCGTTCTAGCAATACCTTCAAAGCTTTTACTTTCTCGTACTTACGAATGTAAGAAGAGAAACTATCGCAATCGCGCGTTGGACAACAGCGAGTTTTCCGACTACGACTTTTTCCCGACTGGCCCTAGTGTAGGTTCGGGTCCTAGTGAAGTTCGGGCCCTAGTGAAGAAAAAATTGATAAATCCCGTTTCTATACATAGTAAATTACTTTCTCTAACACGTGGTTTAACTAGAATTCACGTATTGTGGGTCTATGATAGCCAAAAAGTGATTAACGGCAAAACGTCTGTCTGTCCGTCTGTGCCTAAACCGTTCAGTAGATTTCTCCAAAATTGGTGTTACCTCAATCAATCTGAACGAACTCGTGCCTTTGGGAGTTTCAAACGGACACTTTGTTTTTTAGAGTACTTTACTTAGAGTATCAAAAACATTTTCGAAATTTTCTCAAAAACGTCTTCAAATTTCTTTAACCAATCTTCGTCCCCGGATAGCGTAAAGGACCTTTAGGAGAATGGTACAGATCTCATTTTCGTTGACATCCTTGATTTTTCGAAAATAGCAAAAGTGCAATTTTTTCGAGGTCTTGATACATTTACAATATTGAAGATTTTTTCTTAATGAAATGTGTTCTTTGAAGACAAATCTTGAAATAAGGTCTTCAATTTTTCGAAAAGATAAGTGAAAGACTGTTTTAAAACTAGTTTTCATGTAATTTGGCGCGAAATATAGGCAATTTTTAATTTTTTAAAACAATTTTTTTCTCAAAACCGCTCGTATGTGTAATTTCTCCTCGTATGTATAAAAATACGGTAAAATATGGTACTCGTCCCATTCTCGGCAAACTCCGTATTTTCAAAAATTGTAATAAGTTAACATTTCAAAACTACAAAACTGAAGATAGAGATTTTTACCTTAGACAGTGTGTGTTCCAAAAAAAATCAGCTGCGTCTTCAAAAGGGGCGAGTGCATCTTCTCTACATCAAACTGACTGTAAACATAACGAGGCTGATTCATGTGCGAAATAACACATCCCGCACTCACAGGGACGACTCTTTTAAAATAAAATCACAAAGACACAAAAACACCAATCGTGTAATAATATGCGCGTGTATTCTACTTAAGAACACTGTAGTACAGACGAGCAAGGCGCAATATAGAGAACCAACAGCTGACCTTACCCTAGTGCTCTCCAATATACGTAAAAACCACAGTAGAAGGCGGATCGGAGCTGCCGCCTCAACCTAGCAACTAGCAACATCTCAACTCGACCAAGGCTGGCAACTCGCTGCGCCTCCCCTCCGCCCCTCTCCGCGATGACGTCACTTTCCGAACACGATAAGAAAAGAGGGGCGACGCCAAAGCGAGAGGGCGGGGAAAGTACACAGAGAAAGCAAAGCAACAATCTTAAACAAGCTCTCTTAAAAAAGGATATGTACGATTTAAAAAAAACACAGTAATTTCGCGTAATTTGGGCCTGAAATTAATGCAATTAAAAAAATTAAAAACCGATCCAATTTTTTTTTCATTTAACTTTTACGCGGAAAAAAGATGTGACGCTTAAAAGATCAGCGAATCCATTTTCATTGAATTCCCTGAATTCTCGAAAATTTCAAATAACGCGAGAAAGTAGTGCTGTGGGAGCAGCACTAAGGTCCGTCCGGTGTAACTTCACTCCGCATGTAAACCAAACTTTGAGTGTATCCCTCCGCTCTGGGTTTCGTGATTGCTACGCCATTCGCTCCAAAACCATACTCAAATGCCGGCACGTGTCACAGCCAGAACTGTCACAGCACATTACTTTCACTAGTGCTTCTTTAATACGCCCAAAATCCAGCCAAAACAAGATGATATGTTGCTTAAATATCACAGAACTTACATTTACATGTGCTTGTGCAAGGTAGCAGTGAAATCCGACCGAAGAACGAATTTAATAGAACATACAGTGACGTTCTTTTAAATTTGGCAGTCCCGAATCTCATTGACCACATCAAGAATTTTATTTTATGTTGAAATATCGATTCTACGAAAATAATGTGCACATGAATACGAATGACGCAATTAACAAATTCATCGCATCGCCCTCCACCTGTTTTGCTCTACATCTCTTCTTACGTGGAGAAGTTACCTTTCCAATGACATAATTCATAACACAGTTTTCAAACACTTCTGACACCGACACCTGCAATTCAGCAGTCATTTCTTCCACCTGCACAAAGTCATTGACGGATTTTTAGCCGCTAATTATTCAAACACATCAATACAACCTTCTTCTCACCACTTTGAGGGATTTCCCTGCGAATGTTTTAAACCGGATTATCCCGGGAACTGCTTCACTATTGTGTTCGACAGGAAACAAAAATCAACGCAATGAGCAAACACACCTTTCACTAACAAACAAAAAATACGGCACTCGTTTTGAACTTTCTCATTCAAGAACGGAACTGCTACTGATAAAATTTGGCAGGAGTAGCGCCCGACGGCCTGGCGAACGAACGTTATCTTAAAGAGGTCCGTGGCAGCTGAAGGTTGGCAGTTAAGGTCACGCTCGGGTCTGATTTTACTTCAAGGCAAAGGAGAAAATTATTTCGACTGTTTGCGTAAAGAGTCAGGAAATAAATCAATTTTGAAAGGGACCTAACTCCTATAGCGCACGACGCCTTGAAGGGAGTGTGCTGTCCGTCAGCCAATGAGAACAAGTGACGACCACGTGCATTTTTTAGGTGCTGAGTAAAGTTAGAGCGAACGGACCTTAGTAAGTGTTAAGTAAGTGTTGGCGGAGGGTACCGGGAAGCGCCCTTGCAATGAGGCGACCAACTGGCGGTCCGACGTAGCGGTTCGCCATGCGTATGTTCACGAAAGTAATGTGGGTTGCCCCATTCTTGCTGAAAATAGTGCAA
>JAHLJT010004772.1:0-33686 GCA_031308135.1 Acheta domesticus | reverse complement strand
GGGTAGCCTTGTGGTTAGGCAAAAGCTGACGTTGCGGCAATATTAGGTAATAAAAATGAAGAAAAAGCTGATAAGTAATGCACATCCGTGCTACCGAGGGAGACATGTGAATGATCATGAAAGCTTAATATTTTATACTAAGATCCATATTAAAAAAAACTTATTTAATCGATCCAATGCATGAGTCACAAGCGTTGTAGAAAGCATTCTATGCATTGTGTTCCTCGATTATTTTTTCTCTGACATTCTTTTTTTTGGCACATTTTTCTTTGAGCATTTGAAATAATTGTTCCTGGCAAAACAAAAGAAAAGCTTTGATTTTTTATTCCTGAGAAAGAAAATACCAGTTCATCTTCAACATTAAAATAAGTTTGCTTCGACGTACATTTCTTCTGTCAGACATCCCAGAACGTAATGCAAAAATTGTGATATACCAAATGCGTAGGGAACAGTAATAATATTAACTGTCAATAAGCTTAGGGTACACAATGCATAGAGGCGTAATATGATACCATAGCATTGTAAATAGCATTCTGACAGGTGGGTTGCTAAGACGAATTATACAGCAAGACACCGTAGTGACGTGTCCAAAACCAAAACACGTAAATAAGACGCCATAGCAACAAACAAATTACATTACGACAGGCAGATGGATTTAGAGATTAGACCTCCAGACTTGGTAGTGAACAGATCGCTGGTGTACTTGTGCGGTGCGTGTGATACAAACGGGACTGCGATGCGCCATCTACCCCATCGAGGAAGAGAGATCAGGGTATAGTTCGTACGAGCTATTTATTTTAAATTTTATAGTTATGTGATTTTTAATATTGATCAAAGAGCAAAGTTAATACATGGAATAAATTTGCTTGATGCTATTAACGAGAAAACAACTGATTATTATTGTGCAATCTAGCACGAATTAAGAACTTTCGTTTCTTAAAGAATATTGTTTTCGCCTTCCGTACGGAGAGCGGATTGGGTGACATATTGTAAGCAATAGTCATTTGATGAACCCAAGAAGAATGAGCTAGCACGTGGTGGTGTATGAGAAGCTGGGAAAGAGTGGTTAGTTGGGAACATAAACACATATTTTATTGTATTCTATTTATTTAAAAATCGCGTATTATCAATTTGATATCAGAGTTTCAGTATATCAATAAATCTAACACATTAAAAACCTATGTTCTTCAGGATCTTCATCGTTTTATTATTGACAACTATTCCTGTATTTTATTTGTCTAAAATCACATAAAGGGATTTGAAAGAGTGCCTAAAATATCACCATGTATGATACTCTGCTCTTCCATTTGACAAAGGTTGGGTATTAAGTTCTATCGACGTTATTGTCACATCAGAAGGCTCAATCGCATTCCCATTCTGGTTCTGAAGGTGATATAAGAATGTGAGAAGGGGTACTGTGGCGACTTGTTTTAATTGTGCGTTTGTTAGTTCAAAACAGCAGGGCCGCAAAGCAGACACAGAGAATGGTAGCGCTAAGAATAAATTTAGGAAGGACAAAAAAAGTGTTACAAAAGAGTGCTACACATTCTTACTTTCTGTGGTTTTAAAAATGGCAGTGTTAATGCATCGATCCACTGGGGTGCAATGGTGGTACTATTGCGCATTTTCACAGGAATTACTGAATCGTTAAGAGAGGGACGGTGGTCTAGTCATTATAGAGTAATCGTACATGTATATTGCAAAAGGTGGTGTGAAAGTGATGTTTATTGTTACCTAAGGTATATTTGGGGTAATTATTCATAAAGCGGCATCATATAGGCAATCAATACATCCCGCTATTCGTGTTAAACATTTTGCAATACTTGTATCCCACACTCAGGAAACAACTACAGCACATTCTGGCATGGACTCCCTTAATTTATTATAATGCCACGTGTGCCACATAGCTGAAAGGGTGCAGGACCTTCTGCGTGACAGGGCGTGGAAGATACTGAAACATACAACTGATGCACCCAAAATGAGCTCGTGTGATTACGTTTTTTGAAAATTCTGGAAATACTGTGCGGGCAACACTACTCCGTAAGAAAAGCCATGAGTTGCAGCTAAGAGTGGTGCTTGATAAAACGTTAATGCGCGCAAACGGTGATACAAAAAGAGTGAGTTATTACAGTAAAGTATTATAATAAATGATTTTTTGGTAATAAAGCTTGGTATGAATAATACAAATGTTGTACTACTTTATATCCTACAATTGCAGTACATTTGCAGTTCTCGTCTTGCCAGCTCGTAGAAACGAAGACTTCACGAATGTGCAACGCCAGACGGAAAATTGGCATGCCCAAAGTTCCATTGTTACGTCAGCAGTAAGCTTTCAACGCTTTGCTACCGCTGATAACTCGAAACACTCATATCAAAGTGTTTTGAATATTCTGGTGATGGACACATTACTTCCTTCCAAAGTTAAATACTAGCTGTACTTGGAAGAGGTTCAAGGTTCTTACATAGTAAGAATACGAAAAGTCATCAGTACCTGTACTGGCTGTACTATCTGTACTGGTACTATTTAATATTACAAAACACTGCTGAATGTTTATCCATAATTACGGGCACTATTGGGAGTCCTAGATACATTGAATCATAAGATATTTCTAGAAATTGAATAGATAACATTTCACATGAAATATATTCAAATATGAGAGAACCAAATATTCTTTTCAAAAAATGAATTTCAAACTGGAAACATAAATCATAAACCGTAGTTATTGGTGTTCCCTGGCGAAGTCCGCCTGGCGGGTCTTTGAAGATGAACGAGATGTATTCACATGCTCGTACGTCAGTTGTACTGCAGCAGCTCTGAAACTCTCTTCTGCATCTCCTCTTCATCCATCATGGAAACTCTCATAAATATGATGCAAAAGCGAGTGCAGGTGTTCTGCCATCAAGACGAACCAGTTTTGTGTTGAAACATACAGCCGGAGGCGCCTTATTTCTCCAGGAGAAAGTGACGAATAGCTTTAAAGGGGAAGACTCCAGAAGCGCTCGGCGAGGCCGAGCGGCAACCGGGACGAAAACGAATCCATCGTTCCTGGGAGCGTTCGATATGTACTACAAGAGACGCGATCAAGATTTTTTCATGGATTATGCAATAGGTTTAGAGAACCCAAGCCCTGTTCGAAACACGGGAAGAGAAATGACACTTCGGAAAACAATAAAGTCGAACTTTTTAATAAAATCAATTTCTCAATAATAATTTTCTATCTTATTCAGACGAGATGAAGAAATGCACGTCTAGTGTAATGTTAGTAGATTCTGAAAGTACATTAGAATCATTTCAAAAATGGAAAATTTTAAAAATACTTACTTACAGAAACATACAGCCAAGGTGCCTTATTTCTTCGGGAGAAAGTGGGAAATAGTGTGAGTAAGAAAGATTTTATTGACTTAATACTATATCATAGAAAAATTGCTGGGTACTTATATTACCATTACAGTGAAAGTCACACAATATACCAACTTGATCAACGCTCTCGGTAAAAGCCCAATCTACTCATGCAATGTATTTTCGTTTCTAAAGGAAATTATCCGATCTAGTTTGGTCCAGACAGTGTGAAGTAAAAGAAAATGTGATAGTTGACTTTCAAAAATTACAAATCTTATTGAATGATAGGGATGGAGTCCTGATCGCACGCATTATATCACCCCAAACATTCTCACTCAAGGAGAGACCTGGAATGCTACTTACCACGAGAGAGCAGAGTTCGATGACCCACTGCCTGTCTCCTTGCCCGTCAGACCCTACTATCTTCTCGTCTGTAGCGACTGGAGAGTTAGTGGCAGGCACCGTAATGGTCAGAGTGCGGTGAGCCCTGCAGAGTACAACTGCCTGTCGACAATACAGGCACTTACAGTGTGACATGATGCCATGACACAGACGCCAATCAGCCTCCTGAATGGCATCTATTGTTGTCGTTGCACCTATTCGCGCGTGGTGAAAACCGTCGGTGTGCACTTCCCGTTGTGGTTGGTTGACGTACAAATAATGAATGTTGTGTGTATATTTTTTATTTTATTTCACATCTGCACAATTTACAATCTGTTCTTAATGAGCATTTAGTAAATGGTTGGAATTTGTACAAATAGCATTATTACGTAGACTTACTGTTTACATTTATAGTTGTTTTTATTAATCAGTGATTAAAGTAGCGGTGTGGCAGTTATAATATGTGTTGGCGTTTAAGTCTATATATGTGTTCACTATTGTCCAGTAGATTCATTGATAGATTGTTAGTGTGTTCATTTAGTTTCTTCGCATACCCCTCGCTTCTTTTAATAATGAGTTTGCTAGAGTTGAGATCTTTAGGTATGTATGGATTCTCGTATTCATTTCCGCCCAACAGGTGGTGATGGTGTAAGCATGACTGAGGTGGAGCCCATTTGTGGCCTTAGGAGCTTCCAGTCTACCACAGTTCCAGGACGCGGCTCGTCGACATATTGGTGACGAAGAAAAAGCCTTGTTATAGTGCAATGTGAAGCTCTATAAACTTTGAGATGGTCTACTCCGATGTTTGGGAACCCTTTTATTTTAGCCAGTGGACCCGACGTCAGGCCTTCGACTCCAATTCCCGAGTTTGCGGTTGACCGTGAAAAAGAATTTATTGATTTAATCTCATTTTACAAGGTCGTTTTTCATAATTTTTCATCGGTACAGAAAAGTGACGGATCAGACGGGATGCAATTTGTATAGAAAGACGACGCATTTTTTATTTTTAGGTGTAGATTCCATCCAGTTTGACTATCACGCCCCTAACCTTCCTTTAAGTACTGTCTCTAGTTTTCTATGCTTCCGGTGCGATATATTCTGTTTGTATACTTTTAAGAGCGTTATTACATGTTGAATTGTAGTGTGAAGTGATTATGTAATGAAAAATAAAATGAACTGTATTCTAATGTCTCGTTCCCTACTCAGTCCTAATATAACTTAATATCTTACAATAGATGCTATCATCCATCAAGTTCATTATCTCCTGTTTAATATTTGGCGCTTTTTGCGAAATCCAGAGAAAATATATTTATCACGGTATCACAGAAAACAAAATGACTGTGTAGAAAATTCCACTTTGATCGTCCAGTTTCGATACCGTAACACTAGCGCATAGAAACTAACGTTACTTTTCTACGCATTTTCTGCACAGAATAATGATGAAAAAATGAGCGAATAATACGGGTTTTTAGACGGTATAAAACACAATACCATAGAATATCCATTGGAAGCAGATCAGCAATGTCACCTTTGCAGTGTTTTTTACTTTCTCGCTACTGCTTATGCAGTACAGAGAAAATTACGTAGTTATGTGCGAAAAAACGGCGAATTTTCGCCAGGAAATCTCTGATTACAGGGTCCTGGTAACGAAAAAGTGGATAAATGCAGTTGCAAAATTTAGAAAAGTATCCTCTAATACAGGCTGTTCCAACTCAGCTGCCCGCGGGCGGGCACGCGGGCGCCCGTGAGCCACCGCGGGCACTGGCGGAGACTGGCGGGCGCAGACTGCTGTGTCAACACTCGCTGCCGGTGCCTGGCGAAATATGAGCGATCGGGGCGCGAGTTGGCCTTGGCCTTTGGCGACAATTAGTCGCTGATAGCAGAAGCAGGGAGCGGTTAGGTTGGGGAGCGGAGAGCACGCCGGAGCTCATGATCAGAAAGAAATTTCACACTCAGGAGAGGTTTAACAAGAAAAGTAAAATTCGATTCAATTCAACAATACTTTACGAAATTAATTTTAGAAATATTTTTCTTAACAAGTGAAGCAATGTCTGGTGTCAGTCCTTCGGCTGTTGCAATACGTAGAACGCTCTTCAATGTCTTGTCCTGCAGTTGGGTTCTTTCTTTGATTTTTATTATTTTCATTGCAAAGAAAAGCTGCTAACAATTTGGTGACGCAAACATAGGGTGGATTTCTAAGACGAGGTCCGAGCCGCGGATTTGAAACCACGGGTTGAAACCATGGCTTCGGCCGTGGCGCGAATCCGATTGATAAAACGAGGGTTCGACGAAGTCTGGTGAGACCGCGGTCTCAAGCCGCGGGTCGGAAAGATCGGTTTGGCAACGTTGCCTTAGCAAATGCGAACGGCGTTCGTCGTGTGTTTCTGCATTAGAAATCCGTAGAAACGTCGCGGCAAAGTAGTGAACTTGCGTTGGATATCGAAGGTACGTATTGTATTTCCATACTTATTTTACACGATAATGTAATGAAGTACTTGAAATACATTTTTATGAACTAATTACAAAGCAACGACAAATTTTCGTTCTGTTATTACAGATGGCTCGTTTTGAAAAGCGGGAAAGGGGGATTCTGGCAGAAATTTTCCAGAAATACCCTATTTTGTGTAATAAGGCATATACAAACGATGGTAATTTCAGAAAAAAAGCAAGCGTGGTTGAATATATGCCAAGAATTCAACGCATCAAATCCAGGCAGACCTGCACGTAATTGTGAACAACTTCAGAGTAAGTTTTTGTGACCAAATATAATATTTTGTAGTTGCTCTAGTTTTCTTAAAACAGAAATACCTACTTTTAAATGTCAGGACTAGCAAAAAACTTAATTCTAAGAGTAAACGCTTTAAATATAAATATTGCATATTCATTAAAGCAATCTCATTACTTGCAGTTCTGTTAATTTGTAGCAATGACATGTTTATCTTTTATGTGGTATGATTGGTCTCGTGGAATGAGTTGATTTTGAATAAATTTAAAAAATATATATAATCTGTAAATGTTTATATAATTGTCAAAATTAGTGGGCAGTTTTTTGTCTGCTGGACTTTATCTACCACAAACTAATTTATCTTGAGTTCTATGATGTTCCCTTCTGGGTTACCTTTTTCTATTAGATATGAATAATCTACAGATATTGATACAAATGGATGGTACTTGCTAAAATCTTCTGTTCTTCAAACAGCAGTGCAGTAAGAGATTTGCTAATTCAAACATAATAAACGTAATTTATGTTAAATCAATGTCTGCAATTTGCATTTGGATAGTAATTATTTGCAAAATGATATGTTTTTCATTTATAAAATGGTTTTGTGTCAATCTTTGTTATTGTTTAGACCTCTGGAAGCGTTTGAAAGATGGTGCAAAAAAAGCTCTTGATGCATCAAGGAATGAGGGCCAGAAGCACTGGAGGAGGTCCATCACAAACAAAAAAGATGGATGAAGCAGAAGAAGTTGTGGCAGGGATGCTAGGAGCATCATTTGAACCATTAGAAATGGCATATGATGATGATGCCTTTGTATTCCAGGTATTCTCTTTGTCATTTTTTATTGCACGTTAGAAAATATGTATGTGTCTTTTGAAGTATATTTTGAAAAATAATAGTTTTTAATTGTTTTATTCTATTTGTAGGAAGGTTCTGTGTTACTAGATATTCCCACAATTATTGATAATTGTGGAAATATAAATTGCAGTCAGGAGAAAGATGTCATGGAAACAAATGATGCTCTTAGTTTTCTGGTTCAATTTCTATGCCTGTTACCCAGAAAAAAGCATCAGAAGTAAAAAAGTAAGTTTAATAATGACATATTTAAATAATACTGTTCTGAATAGTCATTTGCTTGCATTTCTAAAATATAGTCCTTGCATTTTGTTTAGTTTGTAGGCTGTTATTTGCAGTTTTTTTTATATTTGTTTGACAAAAATTAAATGAATTGTGAATTAATTAAATGAATATCTGAAATGTAAATATTAGATGCAATTTTCTTGAAATCATAGTTTAAAGTCACTGATTAAAATAAAATTCCATATTTTAATTTCTTTCTTTTTTCAGAAAAAAAAAATTACGAGGAGGAATTACTGAAAATGGCAGAACGTGAGCATAAAGAAAAAACGAAACAACATGCAGTAAATTGCAAACGCTGAAAATCAAGAGAAAAACAGCTTTGCTTGAATTTAAAAAGCAACAAAAGTGTAATGTTAAAAGACATAAAAAACATTAATTTGTATATTTTGTTTTTATTTATAAATAATTCTGAAAAATGGGTTTGAATCAAGTGAGCTCTCCATCTGAGTCCTAAAACATTGTCCGCTTGATCTGGAACAGCTTCAACTTCCTCCTCTGCAATTTCTTCATTAAATTCCTCTTCTTTTCTTTCAATAGCAATATTGTGTAGAATTGCTGTAGCTATTATTATTTTCAGGCTTGTATCTAACTTTGTCCTTAGAGTATAGTGCAGACATGGAAATCTTTTATTCCAACAGCCAAATAATCTTTCTACAATATTCCTAGCTCTTTTGTGAGCTGTGTTGTAACGTCTCTCAGCGTTGCTTATCTCATTGAGCACGGGAGTTAACAGATAACGTGCACATGGGTATCCGCTATCGCCAATTAGATGGCCAGAATAGATTCCACGTTCCAAGACACCTTTTATGACTGAATTTCTAAAAATTCTACTGTCATGTGTGGACCCTGGCCACCTTGCCACAATGTTTATTATTTTCATATCAGGATCACTAATTACCTGACAATTAACAGAATAAAATCTTTTCCTATTATAGAATATCTCTGCGTTATCTTTACAAGGGCACACAATACTAATGTGAGTGCAGTCAATGGCACCCAATATACCAGGAAAATTGTCTCTGAATAGCTGAGAAAAACGTTTAATAGAGGAGTGTTCCTGCCTATTTGGAAAGTAGATGTACCTTTGCTTCCAAGAGCATATTACCTCAGACACACGTTTTACCAAGCGGCACACCATACTCTCATGAATTCCGATCAAGTCACCCACTACCATGTGGAAGGCACCTGTGGCGTAAAATCTTGAACAAAAAAACTTATTTTAACACGCGTTTATTTCTCTTTTAAGAAAACTTTATTTCCAATTCGGACGTGAAAATGAGAATTAATGCACTTCACTATACATAAGAAATAATTAAAATGCGAACTTCCTGAAATGAAGATTTACATTCATTTTACTAACCTTAGAACCACTAAAAGTTGAATTATCACGGGTATACCGGATCCTCTACCATCCATGTGATTGAGGTTAGGTCGCAACATTTCAGCCAAATGAATTACAGTTTCTTTCGAAATGCGAAATCTTCTCCGAAATTCCCGATCGTTGTTTTCTTCTATGGGATTACTGCGATCCCGCAACACTCTTGTTCTCGGGTTTAGTGTCCTCAGCCGCTGAACATTGGCTCGAAATTCTTCCATACGTCTGAAGTGCTCCATTTTCAACTATTTGAGTGAATGATCCGCGGCTTCAAACCACCCTTCGCCGAGGTCTGAAATTTTCAAGCGCGGGTCGACCCGCGGCCGCGAAACTTCGCCAAAGCCGCGGCTTATCAAGCGAAACTGGCGTTTCAAGCCGGGGCTCGAAGAATCCGCGGCTCAGAAATCCACCCATAGATATAATCTTAGCTGCATTTTATCAAGCTTGGGGAAGACTTCCACATGCAAATTCCGATATCATCGCAACAAATTAAGAGTATTAAAATATCTGTTCTTTAGTAGTAGGAAGTCCTTCAAATCTTATCTCCAACTGCATCGACGATGGCAAGGTTTCCGGTGACACAGAAAAAGTCGTTGTAGCTTCCACTGCCAGCCATCGCACTACTCACGTTGCTTCCACGAAAAGAACAACGAATGTGATAAGAGCGCTTCCCCCTCCACAACCTCCTCTTAGGCTAGCCACGATTGCCTGCGGGCGAGCTCGCGGGCGCCCGCGGGCGCCCGTGCCCGTGAGAGTCCGAGTAGGAACAGCCTGCTCTAATACGTGGTGGTGCCAAAATCCATATTTTCTGGGTCCTTGATACCGTAAAATCGAATGACGACAAAACGTCTGTCCGTCCTGTCTTGCAACAACGCTAGCGGCTAAACCTATCATCCGAATTTGTCCAAAGGTGATATTCCCCAGTCCTATCTGACTGATGTCGCGGCTCTTTTAATTTGAAACCGATATTGTAGGTTTGGTGGGGTACTTGACATGAAATCCTTGAGACGTTTTCAAAATTTTTAAAAGAATGGTTCTTTCGTTTTTGATTACATTTTGCTGTTGGGTTGGGTAAAGGGCGTTTAAGAGAATTGTGCAAGTTTCATTTTCGTTAATTTTTCAAAAGTTGCAAAATTTCAAACTTTTTTCAGCGTCTTCCTACAACTACAAATATGAAAATAGAGATATTTCTCTTAATGAAGTATGTTCCTGAAAGATAGATTTTGAAATCAGGTCATGTACAATTTTTCGCAATTTTCAGTTCATTTCGTAAACTTTTGCGTGAAAATACGAGGAAGAAAGTAGCTGCTGTTTTAACACCACTTGTTTTACGGTGAGAGTATATGCGCAACTTTATTAGTGACTGGTAATATGTCATTTGGGGCGATTTTTCGCTGACAAATTTTATGACAATTTATCTACTTTACATAAGGGGTATTTACAATAAATATTAAAATTATTATATTATATATTATAATTCAGGGAATTGCTAATTGCTAAAAAAATTAATTCCTTAATCAATTTGGGAGTGGGTACGTCTTTGATACATATAATTAAACAACAAGTCGAGTAACTGCTGTTAAATAATTAGGCAATATATTTTAAATGAAAGTTATATTAAGTTCAGGTCAACTGGTACTGAATAAACAAACAATCTATGTTCGCAACCTATCACAATAAGAAATTGTACTGATACACTCACGAACACAAGTTACACGAACACAAGTCACTTTACAAAGAAATGAAAAATACAGTTCACATATTCAAAGCTGAATAGAAATTACATACTACAATAAACATTTAACACACAAAATAAATTATACAAAAAACACAAATATCCTCCTATACAATAAATGGTTCGAATATTTACACATCTAATAGTTTACTGGCATCAATGTAATGTACATTTGACTGATTTAACAGAAATGAATATATCCAATGAATATTGCCAATCTCTTCAACAAACACTTTTCCAGAATTGCGTCTGATCACACGAAGGGACTAAAATCACAAAATTCAACATTTTACACTTCCCAAAAAATTTCAGATACGATGTTTATTCCCGAAACTTCTCCCAACGAAATCCTCAGAATAGTCAGTAAACTAAAAAATAAATATTCATCTGGTTTAGATGAATTTCCGGATTGTTTATTAAAAACTTGTGCACCTGCCTTTATACATCCGTTAACTCACATTTTCAATGCTTCTTTATGTACAGGAATATTTCCAGATATTTTCAAAACAGCAAAAATTAAGCCACTTTTTTAAAAAAAGAACAAAATGATATTCAAAATTACCGGCCAATTTCTCTTTTGTCAGTTTTCTCAAAAATATTAGAAAGGCTTTTCTACTTACGAATGGAAACATTTCTCAGGAAAAACAGAGCGTTTTCAGACTCACAACACGGTTCTAGAAAATCAAAATCTACGAAAACTGCCATTTTTTCTTTTCTCAAAGATGTTGCTTCATCAATAGACCAAAATGAAATACCCATTGGACTATTCTTAGATCTCTCGGAAGCTTTTGACATTATTGACCATAAGATTTTGCTCTCAAAATTACCTTCGTATGGAATTCGTGGTATTGCCCTAGATTGGATAACTTCTTACCTTAAACATCGGACTCAAAGAGTAGAAATACCATACTGGCAGGAAAGGACATTACATACTTATATTTCCAATTCTTTACCAATTGTGCATGGGGTCCCGCAAGGTTCGATCTTAGGTCCTATTCTCTTTCTGTTATATGTAAACGATATGCCCTCGTCTATTAAAAATGGAAGAACGGTTCTGTTTGCTGATGACACGAATGTACTTTGCAAAAAAGAAGCAGTAAATAGTACAGTTTCAAAAGCTTCATATTGGTTTAATAATAACAAATTAATTGTTAACGAAAGAAAAACTGTTTCAATGCATTTTTGCATCTCAAATTGGAAATCGCATGTTCCATTGAAAATGAACAATATGCAATTAGCCGATGTTGAGGCAACAAAATTTTTCGGTCTTTCAATTCAATCAAACCTCAAATGGAATGTACATATAACAGAATTAAACACTAAATTAAATTCATTATGCTATGCATTCAGAATTCTTTCAAATTCTGTCAGCCTTCATGCAGCTCGTTGCGTCTATTTTGCAAATGTGCATTCCCGCCTGAGATATGGCATAATATTCTGGGGAAGCTCATCCTGTAGTATTCAGACCTTCAGATTGCAAAAGAAAATTATTGGAATAATGAAAAAATGCCTTCCACGTGATTCCTGCAAGCCTCTTTTCATTGAGCTTGGAATCCTACCATTGCCTTGTCTATTTATTTACGAATCTGTAATATTTGTCAAAAATGACCTACTTAACGGAGGGAACATATTTTCATGCAATATTGATATTTATAATTACAACACACGCCGTAGAAATCACGTGCATCAAGTGTCAGTATCAACAGCTCAGGACAAGAAATCAACATACAATACATGTACGTTACTTTACAACGCATTGTCAGATGACATAAAACAATTAAAGGCGGTACACAAATTTAAGTTAAAAGTATAATCTTTTCTGCTGCAAAACTGTTTTTATACAATTAGAGACTATACTGATCGTGAAAAAGAAAAATAATGTTTAATGTAACAAAACAAAGATATATAATGAATTAGTTTATGTTTGCATTGTATACATTTAAAAAAATATTTAATACGCCTGTAACAAGTAATGTACTTCAGCTTCCGGGTCAATGACCCCCATCTCGATCAGGTTTTTGTCCAGTTTCTCTGATCCATTGAGCAATTGCTGAGATGGCCCCTTGTTTGCTTCTGGACGTTAATGTAGCTTCACTGTGCGCACGTTTTGTTGAGCACTCCTTTTGCTTGTAGTTCATTTACAGTTGAAATTGATTTTCTATAACTCGGGAACAAACATTTTTCAAATATCTTTATTTTTCTAAAATAATTATTTTCTAAATTCATTTTTTTGTTTTTTTTGTTTTTTTCGTGTTTTTTTAATAAAATTCTGGCCCTCAAGAAAATGTGCGCAGCTAAATTTCTTTCCCCACACGTCATATACAGTTTTTACTGTTTTTTGACAAATAAATAAATCCAACATTTATCGTTACAATTGTACTTTAATTCTGGCTTTTTCAACCAAGCAATAAAGCAAAATCCATTCCTACTTGTAAACTTTGGTTGAAATGCTGAATAATCCTATTTGATAATTCTCATACTTTGATATATGGCTATTAAGTTTTACTTCTACTTGTGCACTACTGCTCAGAAGACAAATGGGTTTACATGCATAAATTAATGTCTATTATCTGAGTTTAATTAACGACTGAATAACAAAACGTTAAAAATCTAACAAATATGATTTGCTGTCCTTCAATCACACGAGGTACTTTTGTGCTCTTTAGGCTCATAGACCGTGAGCCAGCAAGAAAATCGACGTAACTTTAAGCTAAATTTTTTTGAGAAGTTAGCCAGTGTTAAAAGGAACAAGGAAACGCAAGTATGGCGGCCTGTAGGTGTCGGCGTTGCGCTCCGCAATTTTTTAAATATGTCGAAAACAAAACCGGCCATTGGGAAATGAGTACATAGCTAATTCTAGTTGTATATTGTTTTATTTATTTATTTACGTCAAAAAACAGTTAAAAACTGCGTATGACGGGCTATGGGGAGAAGTGAATTTTGTGCACGTTTTCATAATTCTGTGGTCTCTATCCTAAACCATATTTTAGTCGAATTTTGAATACAGAAAAGAGAGGTTTTTTTCGAGTTTTGTTGACAAAAATATTCGCTCCTATATAATAAAATATAATATATTGTTCGTTAGATAGCCAAAGTGTGAAGGAATGTACCGAATACCGAAGCGGCGTCTCGAACTGTCCGCCATACTGAATTGAAAGTGTCATTTTTTTATGCCCGCTTGGATTACGAGCTAAAAGCTATTTTTGTGGTCTTATGGTAGAAAATTCTTTTTCCATTTCCGATTATGATCATGCCATACCGTTGCGGCGTCTCGAAGTAGGCGTCATACTGGTTCGAAAATGTCGAATTTGTCATCAATCTATGTACGTATGTATCATGTATTAAGAACCAAAATATAAAAAAAGCTGAAATAAAAGAGAATAGCACCTGCTATGTTATTTTGAATGATCGCCAAAATGTATGACATTTTCTATCGTTTTTTGGTGCGATCACTTCAATTCATTTTCCAAATATTATTCAGTAATCACATCTTCTCATATACATTAGAGATGATTAAATTCGTAATTATCATAAAAGTTTACCTTTACTAAGCTTTTCTATAGTAGTCATCCCACACGAGTCCAAGCAATGCGAAGCCACCCAATGTACGTCGTTCTTCAACCACGGGCTGCATATAAAATGGCAGAGTTACTCTCTTTCTTGAGAGAAATCCTGGCTATTTCTGCTCGAAAATTTTGATTGTTTGAGCAATCTTGCGTGTAGGAGCGCGTTCCAAAACCTTGCCTTTTGTTATAGCGCTCTCTGTGAAGCATATGGTAACTGTTACGACGGCTCTCTCCCCTTATCGGACGTCATTTCAATCATTCCCGACGGTCTTGAAGGATGTAACCAGACTTCAGCGGTTACATTATCTCAAAATGATAGTATGCCTATACTACAACACCGAATCTTGGGAATACTGTTTTTCTGCATTGTATATGGAATAGGCCGTCCAAAAAAATTATTTACTACCAGTCTCCTCTGACATAATTCTGTGAGAGGGGACAATTAACTTTGCACTTCTACCTCTAGCCGTCCTTAACTATAAATAATAATAATAATAATAATAATAATAATAATAATAATAATAATAATAATAATAATAATAATAATAATAATAATATGATTCCTCAAAATTGGAAGGAGGCAATTGTAGTACCGATTCACAAAGGAAGAGACAGAAGGGTTGTTAACAACTACAGGCCTATTAGTTGACATCAGTCGTATGCAAGCAGATGGAACACTTAATTGCAGTGTATATTAGAAAAGTTTGGAATAAAACTGATTGGCTATTTCAAAATCAATACGGTTTTCGTCCTGGGTATTCGTGTGACAGCCAGACTGGAGTAGGGTCGATGCAATAATATTAGATTTTTTCTAAGGCATCGATCTTGTTCCACACGGTCTTTTAATTGCCAAATTGTCAGAAACGGGATTAGATCATCGAATAATCTTGTGGATAAAAGAATTTCTTTCGGGGCGCACTCAAACAGTCAGGATAGACGATAAATATTCATCAAAAGTCGATGTAACTTCTGGGGCCCCCAGGGGAGTGTGCTAGGGCCGCGAACTAATAAATCTATCTATCTATCTTTCTATATAATGTTTGTTTAATTTATTTTTCATCAACATTGACAGTAAAGCTTTTAAAGAATTGTGATTTTTCTCATGATATGAAATTGAAATGAAAGCATCGGAGGCACAATTCAGGTCTTTCTAGTATATTGATTTCCTGAAATGGCATCTATTTCTAAATAAACATGTTGGTAATTAAATTGTGAATATTTCATTTATGATCTAAATTGTAGTTTTACTTATTTCGAATTCGGTTAGGAAAATAACATTTATCTTCGGTTGCTTGATACTATTTCTTAAGCATTTAAGCAAATTGCAATATGTACATTTTATACGATTTAGAAAATTATTTTAGGTTGTGGGATGCTTGACGAATTAAATACTAAGGGCCGGTTGCATAAAGCTTTCCATACGGGTTCCATAGCAATGGGTTCTACAAAATGTATAGGCTCTACAGGCCGTTCACCGTTGCATAAAGCAAATGTATGGAATCTATAACTATAGGTTCTATAAGTACTTCAAAATGACACCACTATATAGCGACACAGTCGATATTTGAATAGTGCGTATTCTGTGTTTCGTTTTGCACGTTCTTAGTGTGTGCTGAGCTCTGGAGAGGTGGTTTTGGCGGAAGTGTTAGTTTGTCTCTATACGTTCTCAATAGCAATTTCGTTTTATTGCATTATATTCATTCATACATACATATTAGTTTACTTTTTATTTAATTCTTATTTAAGTACAGTTTATTAAAGAAATAAACTGTACTTAAATAAGAATTAAATAAAAAGTAAAATAATATGTCCGTATGAATAATATTCACTAAAATTCAACACTCAAAAATACACCCAAAAACGCACCCTACACACCGAATAAAACTCTAAAAAAATATTATATCACACGGACGCCAAGAACCACCAATAACCTCAAACACTAGTAAACAGATGCTTGCAGCAGTGCGCAGTGTCGCCATGTTGCTTATTTGTAGATTCTATAAGCATTTGTAGACATGTCTCAGGACCTATAAGATATAGAACATTTTGTAGGTTCCATAAGTCGTATTGGTCGTTTCAGAAAAACGTTTTGCCGCTGTAGACTATTTTATAGAATCAATAAGCTGTATGGATTCCATATCGAATGTTTAATGCAACCGGCCCTAACTCTAATACATAGGAATAACTCATCAGAAACTTCTTATACACTTAATACAGAAAATACATAACTAAATACACTATAAACCAACAATGTGCTCTATTTTATTGATAAACAAGAAACGAATATACTAAAAAGTAGTTCCTGGTATGAGTTGTTTTCTCAATAGTTTATCAGTCTGACAAGTATTTTGTATTGTAGAAAGTAAATACATTCAGACAGGACATAGCGGATATGCAAGGTTAAATTCAAACACAATTCCATGTCTCTCTTCACTGAGCTGTCTGTACTAGTCAGAGGCTCGCATTCATTTGAGAGGTAATGGTTCATGAATACGGACGTAACGAGGCTTGATTAATACATTAGTGGGCGATCGAACATTATTGTTTTAGTGTTCCAGAATGAAGTTGAATAATAGTCATTAGTTTGGTTATGTCTTTCTTACACAGGATACAAAATGAACATGGGAACACAATGGTAATTGCAATTTGTTAAATAAGTACCCGTTTAATCTGTGTGAACTGCAAACGTCGACAAGTAAAGTAGAAAAATGACCACGCACAATTTTCTAGGTCATTTAAAATTTTAAAATAGATCATTAATAATGAATGTCTTCTTCGCTAATTAGATTTAATACAATATGCATTAATATTGATGGAATTAATATAAAATAATATTGCCTGTGCAGTGTTAATCGTATCGTTTCTATATTTGTTATATTTTTTTATTAAGATAATACATTTACAAGATTCTACCTATTGCCACTCGTCAACTTTCCTTTAGATCACGACTGGGAACCACAATTAATTTTTGGAGCTCAGTTAACTAGACCTATAGACGTCATTCAGCTATGGTAGCTATTTTGTGTCATGCAGCTTTTTAAACGTGCCAATTGGACGTACGATGAGTTTCCGCATATTAACTACTAGTTGAATGTGGCGTCGCCGACGCTGTAAACTATTTTAAAAGTATCTTCATGAGTAGAAAATTTCTTTCATACGTCATTTCGTTCATCCGTTACTTTGTTCAAATATGTTCTTACAGTATCTGGAATTACACTTACCAATGAATAATAGTAGCTGATAATGTTATACTCGCCTTCAAAAATCCCCAACATCCAATGGCCTAGTAAGTTAACGTCCATATAGCTTATGAAGTTGTAATATTGCAATTTAAAAATTATAATCGTTGTAAGAAATACTTGAAGGTATTAATAATGCGAATAGTTAAAGTTTAATCAATCTACTCGTTTATGATTTTTTGCTAATATGCACCATAATGCACAAAGATCACCTGTTCATCCATTACATCACATCCATCACACCACATTGACCACACCAAGTTGTTCTTCTCGGTTATGCTCTAATCCTAATATAAGATCATTTTCAGTTAGTTACGAAAATTCTTACGCAAAATCATCTACAACATTAAATGTTGTTTTTGAATGACTAAGCAAATCATTTCTGGATTTGCTTAACACTTCCATATTTTTCTCCCATAATTTTTGAAGAGATTAAAACTCCTCAAACTCAGTCTAATTTGTGTTCACTTCCACGTTTGCAATTGCTCTATTAATCGTTTCGTATGCGAATCTAAGTAAACATTAAAAAACAACTGGTTTGTATGTTTATGTTAATAAGGTATTAGTTAAGTTGAATATATGTACTTTGTGAGTTCATATGAAAATCGGTATTCGCATTGGTTTCGGTATTTGTACACTAAGAAATGTAAAAGTGAGAAGTTGAACATAACAAAGTTGATTCATTCTCTAACATTACTCACAGTTTTGTTTTCTCCGTATTCACTTGAAATTCTCCAAATTTAATAAGTACAATGGCAATACTGTTCGTAGATTTTGCAAATTATATTTTAAATACGTTATTAGGCCTAAGGATATAATTTAAAATGAAATATCCCTCGTGCGTCACTTGTTAAAATTAACTTCAATGTTCACGTAAATATGTCAACATCAGTGTTGCCACATCATGGAAGAAAATGTTCCCATCAGGAGACCGAAGACGCGTGTAATGACACCTCATTTGTCTCGATTTTTGCTCGGGAAGTGATCTAGCCGTGAGAGACATAATCACATATGTTAACGCACGCACGCTGGATGACTTACTCAAATACTGTTTAGGATGAGTACAAATTGGTGAGCAACGAAGTCGTACCAATATTATTAATAATTTGGTGACTTGAACGAGACGATACAAAAATATTCAAAACCATCGTCTCCCAATATGTGATTTCACACTTTTTTACCTAAAATTTTATAATTTGGAAAAGTTAAGTCTATTATTAAGAATGCAATCAGAAAATTAAGATAATACATTTACAAGATTCCACCTATTGCCACTCGTCAACTTTCTTTTAGATCACTACTGAGACCACAATTAATTTTTGAAGCTCAGTTAACTAGACCTATAGATGTCATTCAGCTGTGGTAACTATTTTGTGCCATGCAGCGTTTTAAACGTGCTAATTGGACATACCAAGCTGTTAGAAATGGCTATTACAGCATGCACAATGAATGTACAATCGTTTCATACATCGAAATAAGTAAAAAAATACTATTTTCCTGAAGCAGGTTTGGTTCGTTTTTGTGTGCTAATGGCAGCCTGCACAGGCGAAAAGGTGAGAAAAGGGAATGATGCCTTTCAGATGACGTGTCAGTTTACCACGTAAAGTACTAAATCGTTCGTACGGGCGAGTCTGTAAGGGAAGAAGGTGGTACGACAGGCTCGGGGGGAGGGGGTGTCGGCTGGGCACCCAGCCAAGCGGCCAAGCTAGCGCGATCTGTCCCGCCCAACCTCGTTCTCCGCTCCACTCCTTGCCTCGCGCCAAACCCCGCCTAGTCCCGCGCCACGCCACTCCACGCCCCACTCCGCGCCGCGCCTTCGCGCTTTCGACTTGCTAATGATGTCGCGCTCACGGCGACGCTGCTGCGCCCGGTGGCGACCGTTTGCATAATGGATTGGAGCGATGCTCGCGCCTTTCGTCGGCTCTGTCGCCCTCGCCCTTTCCCTCGCCTTCGCCGTCACTCGAGGCTTTCGCCGCGCGACGGTTGCTCCGTCGCGCCTTAGCCCCTGCTCCATCCCCTGAGCGCGAACGGCCCCCCGCCCCCGCAGGTGCCAGTCAGAATCCTCTCAAAGCTTTTACCAGCACCCTAACAACCGGGTCGTGCGCGATCATTCCTTCTTTTACATTCACCTTTCCTCATCCCTGACTTACACACGTATGCAGTACACTACCACACATGTCGGGAGACCAGTCGGAAGCTCAAAGTATGATCCGACTGAGCTTGCCTCACTGATAAAATATAGCTGGGTTGGAGAAAATCCCGCAGTCGACATGTAGATCGGCGCTGGCGGGAGATCGCCGCCACCTCACCTATACATGTACTACGCTTACGGTTTTAATGACCATGGCAATTGGCAGGGAGAGAATGACTCAGGGCATTAACTGTGTCGTGATGGGACATAAAGGGATCAAGTAGAACGCGTAGCTCTGATTAACAGATATATTTATTTTCCAGCTTACCTGTTGGTCCCTACTCCTCGTGTCACACCTGCCTTAGTCCCGTCGGCTGCGACGTCTCCGTCGCACTAAGGTACAGTTGTGTCGTCTACGAAGCTTGCAGGCGCAGACAACGTCCCCAATGACCGAGAAGACCGCGGTCAGGAGTCCCACACAGCGGATCTGGCACTAGCCCGTCCAAACGGCCCGTAAGCCGCGGTCAGGAAGTTCTATGTAGTGCCTTCTCCACTGGCGGCCCATCCTTCCAACTGGTCTCCCCGACACTAGGCGCAGCCGGCGAGGAGCTCTCTCGGCGTCTGCTCCACAACACTGCTGTGTACCAATGTCTGCCTAGCTCTGAGGGCGCTGATTATTTACCCGCCCTCGGAGCAAGGAGTGTCCTGACTCAACCCTTAGTGTGACGGAGACTCGCGGTTTACACTTGAGGTTGCTGCCATCCCGGCGTGCGTTTGGTCTCCCTTACCGTACAGAGTTCACGCCGGGGAGGCGCGTCAGCATCTGCGTCCGTATACCCTGTGTATCACGGCGACCTGTGCGCCCACTGCGCCCTTATAGGGGATGACACATCGTGCTTACTTCGCCGGTAGCTGGGCCGCCCCGGCGCCCGGACCCGATAAGGCCCGCTCTATAGCAACCCTTCGCAGCAATGTCGCCTGATGACAACTGATGTTACTGCAATGCCTCTCACCGGAGGCGGAGGTCCTGGAGGACCGGATGTCCCGACGATGACATGGATTTTCGACACTAGCAAAATTGCTTGGTCGAGTCGCTGTCTGGAAGTGAATTCTAGTGGCCGACTGCTTTGATCGGTAGTTGTCAGTGGTTTCTCCGATCAATACCACCTGAATGACGGTACAGAACCTTAATAAACGGGCTACGTACCGCGCACGATCTTTCCTTCCCTTTCCTATCCTATCCTCACCCATTACACACACTTACACTTACATGCACTACACTACTACATATGGCGGGAGACCAGTCGGGAGCTTAGAGCTCGTTTCCGCTGGTAGGAGAAACCTGGTTGGGGAAAACCCACTTACCGACAGGTAGGTCGGCGCCGGATCTCACCATCAATCTGGAAAAGATCACAGCCAACTCACGAAAAAAACACGCCCCAAGAAAAAAACACTTACGGGACTGATGATGAATTGTTGCTCCCGAATTATCAATAAATCGTAGCTATTGACGCTACCGGAAATACGAAATAATCAATCAGTCCAGAGACGGCATAAGTCTTGGAATATAAAATACTTTGAAAATGTACTATTATACATAATAAATATACAAATTAAATAATTAATTTTATTATTATTATTATTATATGTTGTTGTTGTTGTTGTTTTTATATCGCGTATGAGCCACTACTGATCACGCAACACGTTTCTCTCTTCGAGGCTCACAAGGGAAGTAACAGATCCTTCATGTCGAAACACCCCTCGAAATTTTTATGACACACGCAATGCACTATCTGAATCCATATCCAAAATATTAGCTGCCAGTTTCCACTGCAAGGCTCCAAATTGAAGCTAAAATCTTGGGTACCAATTGAGTGTTGCGGCGCCGCTGGACATCCTACTAGCGTCGAGCGGGCGGCCGGCCGACCGACCGGCCGAACAGGCGGGCCACAGAGCCGGCGCGCGGGCAAGCGAAAGCCAGGAGCAGTGTCTCATCGCAAGTTAGTGCGGCACGAAAAAAATCAGAAATGACTGGTTTCCACTGAATGATTAAAGCATAAATGTTTTCGGCACCACACGCCCAACGAATAAAAACTTCATTGTCACATTCTTCTTCACATTAGTTTTTCATTTCAAGGCAATATTTGACGGGCACTACAATTCAGGAGGCCGCTCTGTTATGTACCTTGTAGCAAACCACGAATACTTTATTATATTTTGGAAACGAGGAGATGAAAATTGAAAATGAATGAAGGATTGCAATTGAAGAATTGTGTCTCTATCGGAAACTTTGGCACTAATACTCTTGTGAGGCACAATATTTTCTGATAAACGGCGATACATAGCTTTCCACTGCAGGAAGAGAACTTATCAAGTGGTCAATTTTCCTGTAGCTCCGGGAGGTATCTGGAGCAATTCAAATGTCTTGCCTGGAGGAATATCTTCAATACAAGTTCTGACATTGTACGTGGTCCACGAATCTAAAAGCAGAGCAAAATATTCACTTACAAATTGGGAAGAACGTTTCTTTAAAACAACTGTTTCAACTCTTTCTTTCCCATTTTTCCTGATTTTGTAGTCGTAACAAGATGTTTTGCAGCTTGTATCATTCTTTGGAACAAAGGGCCGAAAAATCCTTTTCGTTCCTGCAGCACTATAAATAAGATCCATCCATACTTATTGTTGGCATTATAGTGTACGAGTGTGATAACGCACTAACTGATTGAGCAACTGTCTGTGTATGATTCCAACTGGTTAGAGAAGGGGGAGGAAAGCGAAGCGGGTGGTGATGCGGAGGACTGTAATGGGGCCTTCTCTATCCAACGTGATTCACGCCGCGCCGGGCCGTGCTGCCCGGGACGGGGGAGAGGGATTGGCTGGTTGAATGGATGGAATCTGAGTTGACGGGTAAAGTAATCAAGAAATTGACCTTGCACATGTTTATTTGCCCTTTTTACAGCTGTGCGGTACTTCTCCTGGCTGGAGTGATCTGCGTTGCCGTCTGCGTTGCTGAGTTGTGATGTTGCAGGAATACAGGGTCCAGCACAGTGTGGTTTCGGGCTCGTAAGCAGCCTCCTGCAGCGCACGCGGGCCCAACTGCGATGGTAGGACCAGGGAGCCCCACACGGTCACGCGCCACCCTCAGGTGTGGGCGGTCACGACACCCTCAGGTGTGAGAGGCACCGTTTGGCGAAGCTCACGCCGACGCACCGCACCCGCACCGACAAATGAGAATAGTGCCGAACTGCCGCGGGCAGCGTTGCGCGTTGCGCGAAGCGCAATAACTAATTCGATACTTGATTCTCCACTGCCGAGGGCAGCTTTGCGAGACGCGCGAAGCGCACTAACTAATTCGATACTTGATTCTCCACTGCCGAGGGCAGCTTTGCGAGACGCGCGAAGCGCACTGGCTCGATACTTGATTCTCCCTGCCGAGGCAGCTTTGCGAGACGCGCGAAGCGCACTGGCTCGATCACTCGCTGAGAAAATGTGAAGGTTGTTCCCGGCGCTGGCGACGTCGACGGTCCTTTCTCGCCGGGAATGTTCCGTTAGAGCTATTTTGCAGATACGGAGGGAAGGGCCTTCTGGAGGGGGTAGCAGGCCCTTCGTGACCTGTGGGTGGCCGCCGGGGAAGGGGAGGACAGCGGCCGTTGGCGCGCCGGCTCGCGCGGCGGGTGTCAGCATGAGGAAAAGACGTCTGCGAGGGCTTTGGGGTGTACGGACATCCACCAACAAACGACAAAGCCCGTTTGATCGCATTTCGCGTTCAAATCCACTTTGGTCTGTATAAGAACGACTGGGAGTAATGTGAAAATCTCTCTTTGGCGTTTTGAGAATTCTTCTACAACCACACCCTTTTGTGTTTCGTCGTGAATACAAATTTTTGTTATTTTCCTGCTCTTAAGTTTGTGCGCTTTTTTAAAAGATGATTGAGGTGAGAGGCGGAAAAATACTCATTTTTGCAGCCAGTTTCTTGTGAAATTTCCAGTCCACTGTCGCAGATTTTCATCATTCACATTTTGATTCGTTCTTACAAGTTCAAATCGAGACCAAAGTTTCTCATACTTAATTTGTTTTGTTTTCACTAGGATTTGCTGTCATGCTTCCACTTGCTTTTTCCACAAATATAGTTGTCTCTCTGACATCACGCGCGAAAATTTCTACGGGCATGTGATATTGAAAAACGTTTCTTACCGCCCTCAATCAACCAGAATTCCACAGCTTTCTTCTTGTACTCGTAGCTAATGCTAACATCCTCATTGTATTTTTCTTGGATAATAAATCGAACCGGAGGATTTGCAAGGTGACTGACTTTTAGAATCGCTAGTTTCCGGGGATTCACTGTCTGATTCTAATAAACACTTTCCCATATCATCACTCGTGGTAGAAGTATGCTTTGGCAGTCTGTATCACTATCACTATCACTTGATTCACAATCACTTCCTTCGCATACAACGAGGGTCGATTCCTAGTAATGCTCCACTTCAGTGCTATTATTTTCGATCAATTCGATTATACATTGAACCCATTTCTCGTTCTTTTTCATTTACATTTCCCTTCGAAGATACACCTTTGTTACGAAAGCAGCACAAGGCGAACTCAACTATGTTAACGGGATTTTACACAACTTGCTCTGTAGCAATTGCAAATGTTCTTTCTTTTGTAACAGCGAAAGATGAAACTGGGTGCGAAACTACGCAGCCCTTGTTTATTGCAGGGCCGCTGACGAGCCGGCCGACTCATCCATGACCTTGGGGTCCCTCTCGCCAGCTCGCCCGGAGTAAGGGCTGCCCAAACGGACCGGTAGAGGCGTCTGTCTTTTTCCTAGTACTTATAAGTGTTTTTCAAAGCTTTATTTGGGGGACTTGCAATGGAAACTGGCCGCTATTTTTTCGCATACGAGTTTCTGGTATCAATTAGCATATGCCATTAAAATTTCGAGGTCTGTTTCGACATGAAGGATCTGTTACTTCCCTTGTCAGTCGTGTTTTATCCCGGAGAGATCAACGTGTGGAATTAGGGGATCAGCCTTCCGGCCGTGTCCTTCGTTTATGAGGTGATAGGATGATATTATTATTGTTGTTATTATTATTGTTATTATTATTATTATTATTATTCGATAGGATGATGGTTGGGAGATGTTAGGTGGGGGTAGTGGGAGGTGTTCGTGGGCTTTTGGAACCATCCCAGCATTCGTTACACTGCTGGCTTCTAAGAATGCAATCTCCAGCATTTTTTATACTTGACGTTGACTCTGTTCTGGTGTAAGTGTTCCAAGTAGAATCTTATAATTCTAAGCCACAGTACGTAAGAATTGATGCATTAGACTGACAATGGCAGTGACATATATTATGATAGAAGAGATTTGCCTTATCGGCTAATTGCACCCATGCAACAAGGTGTTTTTTGGGAACTATAGACCTCTTTGACCGCAATATGGACATGATAGAAAATTTCGTAAACTCCGACTTTAGTACGCAGCCCTATTTTGGTTTTGAGTTTACTTTTTTGCAATACTTTTGAAAATTGCAGACTTTTTCGAAACTTTTCGAAATTGAAGAACTCTTTGTTCGCTACTCAGAACTCTCAAAAATATTTGTGTTTTTAAAATTCAGCCTGCCAACTTCACATACCTGTTGTAATAGCTCAGCGCAACAATACGGCATCTGCAGTATCACTGATTGGAAGGTCTTAGGGTTTGAGCTCTGGCGGATGCGGATTTTACTTTTTCTCTACGGAGTAGACAGAAAGTTATGAAATGCTGCGCGAATAAACTGCAAATGTTTGGTAGAAAACTCTTATTACATGGCTTGGAAACAAAAAAGGGGATACATCTAGTAGCTTAATTTAGAAAAAAAAACTCTAACAATCCAGAATACATTTTTTGTGAGTCCTTCATACTAAATTAGTGGTGCTAAAAGAGCACGTACTTTTTTCGCCTTTTGTAATGGTTATGAAATTACTCGTATATATTATACAACATTTCTCTATGAATTAAAACATCTGTCATCAATTTTGTAAAACTCATTTTAATACGTAGAACATTTGGTACGAAAATTAAATAGTTTCGAGCAAGAAATGTTTTATTCAAAACATTAAATGTAAATATATTCCTGCATTGAATTCATTGTATAAGGTATGCAGTGTATTCACAAACATATTCAAAGAATTTTTAACCTCATATTCTGCGTAAGCAGAATGCGAGAGAGTAAAATAATTACAAGTTAATAAAAAAATACGATACTGATAGAGTTGGGCCAAACAAGTGTCAATATCGAAAAATATATTATAGTAATTATTACACACATGGTATGGTAATATTCTACAAATATAAAAGCACTAGTTTATTCACCCCGAAAGGCAACCGTCATTATCGCTTTCTGTTATCCGTGCGTCAACACTGGGTTAGAAGTAACAAAGACCGCTAATTCCTATGGGATACACATTTTGCCAAGTGTCATTTTTTTATACCGGAAGAAAATGAAAATGGATAGAAAAATATAATTAAATTATATTTTATATCCACACAAATTCAGTTTTTACATGTATTACACTCCATTCCCATATCTTATTGAGCAATGAACAATCATCTATTCGTTCCACATTAACACACCACAAGAATTTAACACCATAATTAAAATGAAATAACATTAATAATTATCATGTAAAAATGATAATATAAATTGAAAATATGAAATAATATACAAATTCTAACTTAAGAGTATCCAACTGCCCAAAATCACCATTCCTTTTACGTTCACGGAACGTATGATTGGAACGGGCGACTATGTTTGTCGCCTAGTTACACAAAAAATACTCATATTTTCAAAAAATTCAACACGCCCTTATTTGAAGATCTGTTTTTTTGATGAACACGTTTCATTAAAAAAAGTATCTTCAAATAATTGTAGTTGCATGAAGACGACGAAATTTTTTTTGGCAAATTTTAACAACATGAGACCTGCGCTATTCTCTTAAACGTCCTTTACATATCTAACAAAAAAATTTATTAAAACGATGGAGCCATTTTTGAAAATTTTTAAATGTCCTAGAGGCTCATGTAAGGTACCCGCAAATATTAAAGTTTGTGTTCAAATTCCAGGGGCTGTGACATCAGTCAGATATATTGAAGAATGTCCATTTTTGGAAAATCTGCTGAAAGGTTCCTCTAGAGTTGTTGACAGACAGAATGGACAAACGGAGACGAACAGACGTTGTGACGACTGCCTTTCGTTCGCGGTAATATAAACTAATACTTTTATATATTTTGTAGACTATTACAATACCGTAGTGTTAATAGTGTAGCGTCATAGGCTCCACTTCCTGCGCAGAGAGACGGTCTTGCAAGGTATGGGCATGAGGGATCTTAAAATAGCCTCCCCAAACAAAGGCCACCCTCCGGAGGTAAGAAAGAGGGGTGGTGGCGGAGGTGCGTGGTGTCGTGCGCAAGGCAGGTCCAGGCATGTCCAGGCAGGTCCAGGCGTGGGAGGGAGAAATGACGTAGGAGGTCATGTGACGCGGCACTATATAAAGCCGTGTCGCGAGGCCTCGGGAGGGAACACAGTGTAGGAGGCTCCCTCGCGGTTATCCGCAAAACTTTATCCGCCCAGGCTGGCGCGGAGTGCTCTATGCACGAGTGGGTGTTCGATGTGTTCGAACACGGTGGAGTGGTACACCGCCGCTAGGCGCGTGTAGAGAGAGAGGGGGGCTGCAGTGAGTAGCTCTAACAAAACGCCTTAGAGTGATTATGTAAATATCTGTAAATAAATTTGTAAATACTCACTCGTGTCTGTTAATTGGTGGCGTAGATCCCTACCCACGACGTTACAGACGAGGTAGTTTTAAATGGTGGCAGCGGTTCAAACAAACCCACGGGGGTATGTGCGCCATTTAGTTAATGGTAGCGGCAGATTAACGGAACATGCACCTAAGTCTATGGTGGTAGCAGTTCTGTCCTAGTGCAACGAACTGGTTCCGGCAGTGCACGAGAGTGCGTAGCTGGCATGTGCGTGGTAATTCACGGGAACTGTGCATCCTAGGAAGTCCGGGAACGTAGAGGGCTGTAAGGCTGTGCGAGCTACACGAGGTAGTTTTAAATTAAATCGCAAGTCGATCTTGGGGGGCGGAAGGCGCCGACGTCAAGAAGAAGGCATCCCTCTGACAGGAAGGACGAATACCAGGCCATCCGGCCGGAAGGAGTATACAAGGATCACCACTCACGTAAGTGTAGCCATCTGCAATTCGAGAACAGTTCAGGCATCATGGCGTATCTCGCGCAGTTTAGTAAAGTGTGCCTTATGCACGTTGCTAGGGAGTTGGGGGAAACGGCAAATGACGATGACAGAATAGCAAAGTTGCGCAGCATTATAGTAAATAGCAGCCAATATGATGAGGAATTCGTTAAAGAATTGTGCAAAGCAACGAAAGAACAGATGAAAGAGCGGACAAATTTAGAACGCGAAGAGAAAAAGAAAGACTAGATCGCGAGTTCGAATTAGAGAAACTCCGTATAGCGAGTCAGACGCCGACGGGAAGCGTAAGTTCAGGGAGTGAGGCGAAGACGCAAACACACGTACGGTTGAATCACGTTATGGACAGATTCAAAGGCGATAACGATGATATAACCACTTATTTAAGCGTGTTTGAGAGTCAAGCGGAATTGTTAGGAGTGCCGGAAGAAGATTGGGTTGCCAATCTTATGGGACTACTTCCCCATCAAATTAACTCATGGCTAACGTTAGAAGACGGGAAAACAATCACTGAATATTCAGACATTAAATCTAAATTGTTAGAGATGTACAAATTTAATGCTGAAAAGTTCAGGCAGTTATTCGTGAGGCACATGAAGTCTGCGAACACTACATGGAATGTGTACGCACGGGAATTGCATAATTATTGTAAAGAATGGGTCGCGGGGCTGAACATATCAACTTTCGAGGGATTGCTTAACTTAATCGTGACTGACCAAATGAAACGGCGAGTTCCAGCTGAAATGAAGGAACATTTCATTGATGAGTGGGGAAATTTCGCAATTCCACTTGAATTCGCGAAGAAACTGGATAACTACGAACAATAGGTCGGGATGGAAACGTAGTTTCTCAAAATCGTTTCAGAGAAAGGACGGAGGGGCAGAAGTTGCCGCCGTCGTGGAGAAACAAAAGCAGGTACCTATCGCCGGGAAACCTTTGCACAAAGGCCGTGACGTCAGGGAAGAGTTCGAAAAACCCAGCGTTCGGAAATGTTTCAGTTGCGGGTCACCTAAACATCTCGCACGTGACTGCCCGAGTAAGCGGGAGGGGGAGAAGGGCGAAAGGGTCGGCCACGTTGCGGAGAAAGCAGCGGCGGAGCTTTTTTCAACCATTCACGTATAGTGGACTGATAAATGAAAAACAGGGATTTATATTACGTGATTCTGGTGCATCTTTCGACGTTGTGAATGAACGGTTCGTAGAAGATTCTGATTTAACAGGGAAAGTGTATGGGTGTTTCAACCCTTAGATTCACAACCTAGGAATCTACCCGTAGCACAGATTCGACTGCAAGGGCCTTTCGGGAGTGTCACCACTAGAGCTGCAGTAGTGAGTCGCGACTGTGATTTCGGCTACTATTTGCTTAGCAACCGCACGGCGCAATTACTCGAGGAAGTTCGAGAAGGCTTCGTTGAGCCGCAAATTGTGAGCGCTGTGGTGACGCGGGCGCAGGCAGCAGCGGATGCAGCGGCGAGCGCGGCCGAGCCGACGGCGAGGGCGGCTGAGGAAGGGTCGGTCACCGGATTAGTCGAAAATAGCTACGCCGAGGGAGAACAGGTAACGGGTCCAACTGCTACGGCCGAGGCGCAGGTGAATGTAAGCGATGAGGAAACAGACGACACCGAAAATGAAAATTCTATGCAGATAGATGCTCCTGTAATAGAATTAATTCAGATCTCGACTGATGAATTTATTCACGAACAGACTAAGGATAGTACACTCGCGGAAATCTACAAAAAATGCGAGAATGAAGTACCCGAGACGGGGAAAGAAACGTACTTCCTACGTAATCGATTGTTGCTTCGCACTCGATTTAGTAAGAAAGGCGAGCGGTATGACATGATTGTTGTTCCTGCTGTATTTCGGGGCACGGTACTAAAAGTGTGCCACGAGACCGCGAACGCGCATCTAGGTACGACTAAAAGTAAGGATAGCTTAGCGAAGTATTTTTACTGGCCAAGATGTTTCCAGGAAATGGAAACGTACGTCAGATCATGTGATGTATGCCAGAAGGTAGGCCGGTCGGGAGACAAAAAGAAAGCACCGTTAGTGATGGTACCACCCGTAGGGGAAATATTTTCGCGTATAAATATCGATGCTTGCGGACCGTTTCAGGAAAGCGAATCGGGTAAGAAATTCATTCTTACTGCGATGTGCATGGCATCTAGATATCCAGAGGCGATTCCCATAACAGATTTGCGATCGACAACTGTAATCAGTGCACTCTTAGAGCTATTTAGCAGGATAGGGTTCCCGAAGGAACTACAAACAGACCAGGGCACTTGCTTCACGAGCGTTCTGACCGCGGAATTCGCGAAGAAGTTCGGGATCCGTCTAATTAGAAGTTCTCCTTACCACCCACAATCTAATGCTGTGGAAAGAATGCACCGAACAATGAACAGGTTATTGAAGGTTATGTGCTTAGAAGCAGGTACGGAATGGGAGCTTCAATTACCAGCTATTTTTTTGCTTTGCGCACTACTGTGCATGAAAGTTTAGGGTTTACTCCAGCTGAGTTGGTTTATGGGAATAATTTGCGTACTCCCATAACTCTGTTATACGAGCACATTGCCGGAAGCGAGGAGAAGGAGCCCAGTTCAGTTGTAGAATATGTATTCCGTCTCGTGAATCGACTTCGGAAATCTCGTGAACTAGCTCACACCAAGCTTCTGAACGAGCAAGAACGTCGAAAGGTCTGGTACGACCGCAGAGCGGTAAATCGCACGTTTAGTGCCGGAGACAAGGTGCTGGTTTTAGCGCCAAATCGTACCCGGAAACTGGCGGTACAGTGGGTAGGGCCAGGCGAGATTAGAGAAAAAGTCTCCGACACAAACTATGTTGTTTTATTGCCTGGAAAAAAGGACGGACGTGTGTACCATGTGAATATGCTGAAGCAGTACCATCAGCGGACTGAATACATCAGCTATGTGGCAACACCGGTTCAAAGCTGCGAACAGGTAGAAGACGAGATTGACAGATATGCCGTTCACCTCGAAGGAAGCGACTTCAATCTCCAGGAAATGTTGGAAGGTACAAAAATCCCGCCCGAGTTCCGAGACAAACTCGAGCAATTAATTATGAAGTACCATGACATATTTTCTGAAAAACCTGGACTGACCGATGCGCTTACCATGGACATTGAGCTCACAGATGAGTCAACGCCCGTGCGTAGTGCACCTTACCGTACCTCGCCTAGACAATCAGCTATCTTGCGAGAGGAAATCAGTAAAATGTTACGCGACGGCATTATTGAAGTAGGTGATAGCGAGTACACGTCACCTATAATCCTTGTCGAAGCTCCGGGGCGGAAACCTCGCCCATGTATTGATTACAGACGATTAAATAAATTAATCAAGACCGAGTACTTTCCATTACCAAACATGGAAGAGCGAATCGAGACGGTGGCGGCAGCCAAAATAATCACAACTCTTGATTTAGCGAAATGCTATTGGCAAATCAGTTTAACGCCAAGAGCGCAAAGGCTGGCTGCATTTGTCACTAACTTCGGGACATATCGCCCACTGCGATTGCCCTTTGGCCTTAAGAACGCGCCATATCAATGTAGTAGAATGATGGCCGCACTGTTAGCGCCGTGTAGTGAATATGCAGTTCCGTACATAGACGACATAGCCATATTCAGTAACTCATGGCAAGAGCATCTGCAACACATGCAAAATGTGTTTTCAATTCTAAAACAGGCAAAACTACATGTGAAGCCTAGTAAATGTATGTTCGCTAGAGAATCTGTAAAATACTTAGGCTACGTAGTAGGAAGCGGGGAAATGCGCCCTGTAGAGGCAAAAGTTCACGCAATTCGTGAGTTTCCAAGACCGCACACGAAAAAACAAGTCAGATGTTTTCTCGGTATGAGCGGGTACTACCGAAATTTATTCCCAGATTCGGCGAGATTTCAGCTCCGTTATCGGATTTGTTACGGGGGAAGGAACGCCAGGGACGGTCAATTGGAATTCGGAATGTGAAAGATCATTTATATGTTGCGTGAAGCTCTATGTTGCGAACCCGTGTTAAGAGCACCTGATTTCGCGAAACCGTTCCAGATACAATGCGATGCAAGTCAGAAAGGAATAGGTGTAGTTTTAGCTCAGACAGACGAGAACGGCGATGAAAAACCCGTTCTGTATTTAAGCAGAAAATTGACAGATGTGGAAAAAAATTTCAGTACGGTGGAAGCCGAGTGTACAGCCATAATTTGGGGATTGCAGAAATTGCGGTATTACCTAGACGGCCAAGTGAGAATTAAGATCGAAACGGATCATAACCCATTGGTATGGTTGCGGAATTGTTCTGGGAATAACCCAAGATTATTGAGATGGTCGTTAATGCTGCAACATTATGACATCGAAATTTGCCATAAAAAGGGTAAAGATAATGGGAATGCCGATGCATTAAGTCGCATGTTTCCATGAACCTGAACTGATCTCGTTAGGTAAATGGTTGCACTTCAGTGGCTCCTATTTGGATTGTATAGCATCACATCAAGATTTTTAAATTGAATAATCTCATTGCAAAATTTGTACGATGTAAATTGAACAATCTCAGTGCCAGATTTGTGTTATGAAAATTGAATAATTTTATCAAGATTTTACTATGTAAAGAGAATATGTCATTGCAATATATTTATCATGTAAACTATAGAGTATCTTGGTAATATTAATTGTGTAAATATTTCATTGAAAAAATATTGTTTAAATTGTATAAATTTTACAAGATGTAGGGTAAAAATTGTAGTAAGTCACCGCAAGAATTGAGTACATATTTGTGTCACTTATATTCAAAATTATATAGAGTCACATCAAGAAACAGCAAGATATACAATTGTTAGAATATTTAAGGTAAAATTGTAATACATCACTGCAAAGATTTTAGAGTACATGTATTGTGTTACTGGCATTTAAAAATTGTATAGAGTCACTTCAAGAAGAAGCAAGATTATTTTTGAGAAATTGTATATAAGTGTATATTAATGGTTCAAAATTGAGTGTACTTATGTATGTAGATTAGAAAACAGAAGCAGAGTACGAATAAGGGGTAAAGTCAGAGTGTAAATACGATTGTATATAATGTAAAAATGTGAATGCTACGAAGTTAGAGGGAAATTGTTGTTGTAAATAGCTTTATGTTAGACTGGGGCAATAATGTTTTACTCAGACACCTTCACGAGTATATGTGAATCTGCTAAATTGTGAAAATGTAGCTATCTGTATTGCTTCTGTATAAATTTTTTCCTGTGGTTTCTACCTGCGGAAAAAATTCTCCCCGTGGATAGAGGAGTCTGTAGCGTCATAGGCTCCACTTCCTGCGCAGAGAGACGGTCTTGCAAGGTATGGGCATGAGGGATCTTAAAATAGCCTCCCCAAACAAAGGCCACCCTCCGGAGGTAAGAAAGAGGGGTGGTGGCGGAGGTGCGTGGTGTCGTGCGCAAGGCAGGTCCAGGCATGTCCAGGCAGGTCCAGGCGTGGGAGGGAGAAATGACGTAGGAGGTCATGTCGCGGCAGGCCGTGTCGCGAGAGGGAAACACAGTGTAGGAGGCTCCCTCGCGGTTATCCGCAAAACTTTATCCGCCCAGGCTGGCGCGGAGTGCTCTATGCACGAGTGGGTGTTCGATGTGTTCGAACACGGTGGAGTGGTACACCGCCGCTAGGCGCGTGTAGAGAGAGAGGGGGGCTGCAGTGAGTAGCTCTAACAAAACGCCTTAGAGTGATTATGTAAATATCTGTAAATAAATTTGTAAATACTCACTCGTGTCTGTTAATTGGTGGCGTAGATCCCTACCCACGGACGTTACAAAT
>JAHLJT010004771.1:0-25618 GCA_031308135.1 Acheta domesticus | reverse complement strand
CTGTGTGGCCTTTATTTTAATTTCGTTAAATTCATTAAGTGGATTTCACAGGTTAATCTCTAAATGACGGTCTCTTCTTCAAGCAGTTTCCCCGAGGGGTGAGGATGGTTCTTACTTGAATCGGTAATTTCACGAAGGGCTTCATTCACTAAAACGGAATTTTTCAGGAGAGACAAGAAAAATTTGTTTTAAATACAAGGAGGCTTTCAAAATTTGGAAAAAATGCTACTATAATGCATTAACATACATAAAAACATGTGAAAATATGCCAAATACTGTTTTCTGTGCAACAACACTCTGAAAATATTGTTTTATGACGTGTGCTCTTTATGCAATCAACTCACGTTGAATACATTTTATACGTTGAAATCATGTACTGAATTGCAAACAAACGTACTTTATTTTTCAAAACATCAAGTTAAACTTATATTATCATGTACAGTCTGTTCCTTCGTCAGCTTCGTCCCATTTTTCAGCAGAAATATCCTGACTGTTGACTCCTTCCCCACGAGTTGGCCATTCTATCACTTCATTATAAAAAGACAGGTGTTCTGTTGGTATGTACTTAAGGGTCTTCTTGATGTCATTAATTTTTTTCCATTTGCAGGAATCTTTTCTTCATAGAGTCTTGGAGGGTCTAATGCAAGCTCCAGGGCGCTCTTGCAACTACAAAGGAATGTTGAGTTATCCCATCAATAAATTCCATTGTTTTTACTTCAGCAGGATATTCATTTAACATCGTGTTACAAATATTGTGAGCAATGACGGTTGAAAGATCATTTTTTGATCACGTGGAATGGTAGTCCTTTAACTTTCACTGAAGAGGTTTGTTTTTGTAATATGTAGGCCACCAGGTTCTGAAATTTAGAATTTCTTTTGTTTCCGCATATTTTATATTGAAACGATTCTCTGCTTGTTGCATAATACTCTAAGAAATTTCTCGTGGAGTATGTAATATGTCATGTCTCCATAACTTTCTTTTCAGTTCTCCAAAATCCCGATCACAGGGCAAGAATATGTGTTCCCGCATTTGAGAAAGTGAACAATTTTCTCAAATTTGGGACTGTTGCACAGTAGCATTTTCGTCTCGATTAGAATGTGACATACATTGCCTTAAAATGTCATTTTTCTTAGTAACTTAGGTGACATACAAACCTTCAATGTAGATGTTTAGTCTTGCGATGTCACCCCCAAGTTTTTCAATTTTTCTTAACATACGTAATTCCCACTTCGGCACCTGAGGTACTCTTTGTGTGGATCCTGGTGCATTTTCATCACTGATTCCCAGTGTTCTTACAATTGCAATTGCAGCAGAGTATATAACCGTATGCAGCGTTTCTAGATCTTGTGACGTATGGACATAATCAGGAAGAATCCCAGAGTTCATTATTTCTATCAGTCGTACTTACTTTTTCGAGAAGTGTAGCTTCCTTAAGGTTGGTCGCATTAAAGGACTTATTCCGTGAAATTGCTAACACCATGCAGTAATGAGGACGAGGGATTGACTGAAGCTTTGAAGAGAGAAATGAAACAAGCAATTATTCAGACTCTGGGAAAGAAATTGAACTTTATTCTGCTCGTGATGTTCCTTCGTCCTCATCCCTCATGGGTGACATGGAGTTTTGGTTAGTTTGTAGTTCTTTCTGGATTTTTTCTTTAATGATCTCAAGACGTGTTTGAGGATTAAGTTGCAGTGAAGAAAAGCTCTATATTGATCAGCAAATCTTCGTTCGTTAACAGGAAAATTGGGAAAAATCAACGTAAATTCAGAAAATATTCTCTGCCTGTAACCGGTCACATCGGTTTCCAAATTTGTGACTCGGTGGTAGACGCGCACAATGGTTTCATTAACATCACTAGTCCATTTCTTGCGCTGTCGTGGCCGTCCTGCTTGAGTGAGCGCTGGCTGAAAGACCTGCATAGCTCTCAGGCGAGGTGAAACTCTTGATAGAGATTGACTTCCTTTATTATTATCAAAAATAGTTTCTTGGGAGACCGATGTTTGCTGAGACCACATCAGGCCATTGGCGGATCGCCCACTGTCATGTCCAGCGCCGACTCCAGACACGCCCCGGCGCTCCCCGGGCAGCGACTCTTCTTCCGAGGCCTTATGACTCCTTAGACGTCTCTCCATTTCGGTGTGGTGATTGCCATTGCCCCGAACACCATTCTAATCGGTGATAACCGCTCGTCTTCCACGTGGCACTGTTGTCCTTGCTAACACGTAGGGTTGGACTTAAGAAGACTTGCGGGAAGAAGGGGGAGGAGAGGAAGGGGGGATATCTTGGGGAGTTACTATTTCACCCGAGGAAGGGAAACGAATTGAGAAGACAATTTAGGACAGGGAGAGGAGGAATAATGAGAGACCAAAGGGTAACTTTAACAGGGAGGGACAGCGGACAGCCGCTCCAATTAGTCGCCTCTTACGACAGGGGGAGATCCCGTGGTGATATTCTACTAAAAGCCCCGATCACCACACGGGGATTAGTATTATTATTATTATTATTATTATTATTATTATTGTTATTGTTATTATCATTATTATTAGTTGGTTGGAGTGAAGACGGAACAAGCTTTCAGCCTAATCCCTGATGGTGAAGAAGAAGCATTTGTAATTTACTGCGTCTCCAAATGTTCCCAAATGTCCGCGGCGCCCTCTGCGCTCTGGGTTGCTCCGTCGCGTCGCGCCGCGTCGCGTCGTTCCCTTTAACTGCGCGCGCAGCACATGTTCCACGCGCCTGGAGGGAAGCGCGAATTCGCGCTAATTGAAAATTTTTCATTTATTGTGTCGCGTTATGGGGATTTTTAATGGGCTAATCCATTTGGACCCGTTTTGTACTTCACTTCTGCTCCGGAATCGAGTTTAAAAAGAGGAAACGGGTTTTTGCTAAATCATGGACAAAACATCGGTTAACGAGCTTCATTTTTATAATGATACTGGGCCACGTAATGCGTGTAATTAATCGATAAAATGCTTTGGAGTGTGTCAATACTTTTTCATTTACTTCGTATGCTAAATGTACTGATGCAGCATTTCATGTGTATAAACGTTGCATAAAACAAACGAAACCGTATTATTTGACTTCTTGCAAATCTATTTACTGTTTATTAATTTTTTAATATAAAAGAACAAAAAATAAAGTTGCGAAAAACGAGGAGTGAAACTCTAAGATCAATAAGTTTATCTTAGTCTTACATTTGTGCGGGAACAGTGGTAGCAAGAATCCTTTACAACAAAGCTGGCGCAATATTTTGCGTTCTTAAGAGCTTATTGTCCTTGCTGGATTAGTTCAGCTGCGTGTTCTCACTGAAACGCAATAACGCTGCCAGGCGCCTCGAGCCAAAAGGGCTGCGAAGGGGGAGTCTAAGCAGAAGGCGACCTTCGTGCACGATCCCCTATCGCCGTTGTCACAATGAGACATTTCTCCTTCGCCCAACTGTCACTCGTGGCTCGCGGTCACGGCACGGAAGATGTTTGGAAGTGAGCGATCCAGTATTAGGACAGTAAACCCTCGTTGACACGAATTCCAAGGGACCGAAATAATCGGAGTTCGTGTTACGAAAATCGTGTTATGCGAATGTCCGTATTCCCGTAATCCCTTGCCGCGACCAAAGTTTCGTTCGTGTTACGGTGAAATTCGTGGTAAGCGAGTTCGTGCTAACGAGGGTTAACTGTATCTGTTATAATTGTAACCGATGAAACACGCTCAAAACTTCCTCGCCCTTACGAATGCGAGGAAAGAAAGTATTGTAATTGTGCGTGGGAAACGGCGAATTTTCGGCGGAAAACTCTTTTGTCAGGCCCCCTTTACGAAAAAGTGCATAAATCATGTTCCTGTATATAGTAAATCACTTCCTCTAACACACATGGTGTAGCAAAAATCCATGTTTTGTGGATCTTTGATATTTGGACACGAAACACGGAGGTTTTGAGCGTGTTTCATCGGTTACAATTATAACGCAGCAACAAGTCCAGATAAGGCAACCGAAAAGTTTGTTTGTTCGAAGCCGTGTTCTTGCACATTTGTTTGTTGATTATTAGCTTTTAGTCTCCCCGTAGTTGAGAAGCACACAAAACATTTTATTCTATAATAAGAAGACATAAGGTAATAAATGTTGTGTTTGGAAATTTTATAGAGCAATAAGAAAAATTAAAGGGTTGAAACAGATATAAAATTATAAAAATTTATCATCCGTTCTGCACTTTAACCCTTCCTCGATTACCAAGTTTATTTATTTTGTTTGTCTTTTTACTTTCTCATCCTTCAAATACCACGTAAGAAGAGAAAGTTACGTAACCGTGCGCCGGAAAGTGGGGAATTTTCGCCAGAAAAACTCTTATAGCAGGGGTCTGGTGAGGAAAAGTTGGATAAAACCTGTGCTAATTTAGAAAAAAATTCCTCTATCTGGTGATGTCAAAATCCAGGTTTTGTTGCTTCTTGATACTGCAAAATCGATTGACGGCAAAACGTTGCACAGAACCAACATTATTTCAAATTGTGTGTAATTCGCATTTGAACTGAATAAAATCCGTGCATTAACGAAACATAAAAGTATAAATATATTGTTTTATGAACGCCACTATTGTCTAAATACAAAATGATAACCTGGGTTGTAAATACTTTTGTATAGTTAGGTTGAAGAGAGTAGTAAATATTAGAATATTATGTTGATATTAGGTATTTACATTATTTTACGATATTAGTAGTCTGATAGACAACTTTGGGTAAAAATGAAAAAGCTGACATTTACAATGAAACACTAAAATTTAATGGATTAAACATGTATGATATGGAGTTATAAAATACATTTTAAAGCTTTGATAGAGACTTTACTCTCACAGCAGACACTTGCATGGTGCTGTCCCCTGATGGCCTTTGAGAATCGCCCGCAGAAGTATCTCATGTGTCTTTGTTATGATCTCCATCGTCCCATTATGATGGCTAAATGTTCAGAACGAAACTTAAATGCTACAAGACAAGGATTCGTATTCACTCTTCACAATATTAGCCAATAAAGCACCAGAAATATCACTGACATAACGAAAAAGGCGTAGTCCATGGAGGACGTGTGTTAAAATGGCGTACATTGGAAATAGACACGGACACAACGGTTCGTGTACTTCCCTGGCTGGACACACAATGAAGGAACCAAGAGTTTCAGAAACTGGGAGTGAGGGAAAGGGGGTGTTTGGGGGAGGCTTTCGGTGCTAGTTGCGTAGTCTGAAAGGCGATGAAAATGTTTAATTTCTCTAATAGCCTCGTGAGCTTCGCGGCGTAGCTGATTGGTCAGCGTGCTCGCTTTCCACCACGCGAACCAGGGTTCGATTCCCGGTCGGGAAGATTATAGAGTGCGTTTTCCTTATGTTGCTGTGTTGACGATGAGAAATTCACTTCTCAGGTTGAGAAGATCAGAATACGGCGTGGGGATGTCTTCGTACTAACCACACGTACCCTTAACAGGGCGGATCCAGCCGATCACTTTGGGGAGGCCGTCATAGATCTTTGGTAAATAATTAACATATTCGTTATTTAAATGTAAATTGTTTATGTACTGTGGATATGATACTATACAATATTATTGTTTAAATAATACGTAATTCGGAAATAAATATTTAAATCAATTTTGCCTAACGAAGGATGGTGAACGAAACGCCAGGCCTCTAGGATCCGCCATGCCCCTCACCCAAGCCCGTCGCCGCTGGCAGGCCGTGCCCGTTCGCGCGCTCATCGCGCCAAGTGCAGACAACAGCCTCACGATGCGCGAGTTTGAACCTTTCGTGTGGGGAGAGGCGCGCCCTGGAGCCCCGCCCGGCTGCTGCAGCACGTGACCTGCTCGGGCGGGAGGGGAGGGGGGAAGTAATCCTCTTTGCCGGCGTAGGGGGCGCCAAGCCACCGTCGCTTGTTCGCACGGCCTCCTGCAGCGGTTAGCGGCGAGCCCTTGTTGCTTTACATCTTTGCCTCTTGCCAATCTCTGCTGGCTTCGTCACGTCATACTCTACAATGAATAAAATATTATTCAAATTTTCAATTTATTTTACAAAATAAACATTTGTTTAGAATATGTCGTATTGATCTAGTCTACCCTTTGGGCAGAGATTTTGAACATCGCTTGCATATTTGAGCTAAACAAACCCTTCCGCCCTTAAGAATCCAGAGGTTACGCTTAATTTTCCTTCTTCCTGTACTACTGCTGTGACAGCCAACGGCGATACAATTTTCTCTTTAAATTTCTTGTAAGAGTTAAGTACACTTATTAAGGTGGCATACGTCCGATTATCATGGTTAACTCTAAATTTTCAAAATTGCAAAGTTTGAAATTTTTTCAACGTCTTCCTACAACTACAAAATTGAAAATAGAGATTTTTCCTCCAAATAAATTTTGTTCTCTAAGTGAGTTCTTTCATTGAGGTCTTGTACAATTTTTAAAAAATTTTAATAGTTTTCTGGCAATATTGCGTGCAATATGTGCAATTTTAAAAAATTACAAAAACAAGATTTTCTCAAAAACGGCTCCAAATTTTTTCTTTAAACTTTTGGTAGGGATAGTGGTAAATGTACTCTATCAGATGACATAAAAGCCATATTGTTCTATCCTTTTGTTTTTTCAAAAATTACAAAAATGTAATTTTTGACTTGTCTCTCACGTCGTTAATATTTACATTATCGGCGATTTTTTCACATTATTATATTTACGAGTACATGTGCTTTAAATAATGTCAAGTAAAGTTTCTCGAAAACTCAACCGTTTTCTGTGAAAAGTAGCTCAAAATTCCGCATTTTCAGAAACGCTCAAATGCTCAAACCATTTTCTCATATATGGCTCAAATTTTTTCTTCAAACTTTTGAACGGATAGTGCTAATTACACTCTTTAATATGACGTAAAGTTTATTTTGAGTATTTTTTTGTTTTTTCAAAAATTACACAAATGTAATTTTTTGAAAGATCTCTCACATCTTTAATATGCACATTACCAGCAATTTGTAAACATTATTATATTTGTGAGTGTAAGTGCTTCAAATAACTTCAAATAAAGTATTTTGAAAACTCAAAAATTTTCTGTGAAAATGAGCTTCAAATTTCGCATTTTTAGTAGCGCTAAAACGCCATTTTCTTTAAACGGCACAAATTTTTAAAAGAAAATTGCCATTTATGACTAGGTTTTTGTGTTCTTTAATATTCTAAAATTAATATTTCTGTTCTACCAATAGGAAACCGAAAAATTAAGAAAATGACAAAAAAAAATACTTTGGCGGCTGATAGATGGCAGCTGGCAGGAGTATGTGGCAATTCAGCTAGCTCAGACCCAAGGAAATAGAAAACTAATACGGGAAAGTCTGTGCCATTCTGTAGCACCACTAGTTTCAACTACGCCCGCTAAGAATCTTCTTCTAATAGGCTCAGTGTAAATTATTACTCTCTTCTTTGTCCTTGAAAGTTTGGAGAGAATCGATATGTGCAATGTTGTTCAAATTATTTTCAAGTCTCTTTATGTCGGCAGAAAAATCTAATTTTTTTTGCTTTATTTGACATATTTTATTAGTCAAGTGAAAATCAAGTTATTTTGCAAAATTATAAAGAGATCCTTTAGGAATTCCGAAATTCCGAAATTATTCCGAAAATTATTAGTAGATTTTCCCTCCAGAATTTCTAGATTTAACCTTCGATGACACTAGTTTTACCTTCCTTAATTTGTAAAACCAGCTAGTGGGAAACGCATCGGTTTGACGACAATGGATGTTCGTGTTTTCGAAATATTACGGCTCCAATCAAAAACAGTGACCTCTTGACCACTGCCTAATTAGCACATCATAACATTATTAGCACATTATAACTCTGCTGTGCTGTTCGAGTTTTGAATACGATTGTATTGTTCGTAGATGTAAGTCCCGGAAAGTTGTTTTGCATACTAGCGATGATTAAATGTGATTATTTGTATCTATCAATTAATAAAGTTGAATGTATTTTTTTGTTATTTAAGGTCGCATCAACTACAGGGCCATTAGCGACAACTATTGCATGTAACGTTATGGTATGAGGATGTAACGATATGGTGATGATAGGGAGTGAAAGGACGAACACATACAAGCATGCCCGAGGCGGGACTCGAACCCGCGACCCCACGGCCCAGATCACCACAGGACTACTGATTTAGCGATCTCGACCACGGGGCCGACAAAGTTGAATAATTGTAGCAAGACGTCGAGAAAAATGAAGTTGTGCAATTTTCGAAAATTCAGAGATTTCAACAAAAATGAGGTCAAACCACTTTAAATGGAATTTGCTTTTCCATGAAAAAGTTTAATCAAGAAATTTGTGAGAAAAGTTTGAGAATGTTAAGGCTTGAGTTACGTACAAAACTCAAAACGTCTGTTTGAAATTCGCTTCGAGGCCTCGAATTCGTCCAAATAGATTGGGGGACCATTTTTGGAGAAAATCGTCGGAATGGCTTAGACACTAGCATTGTCCACCGACAGGCAGTCTGACACACGCAGTTTTTTCCATCGAACAATTGCCAACAGACCAAGAAAGTTTTTTGGTTTTTCGATATCAGGATTTCACAATCCGAATTGTTCTGACGAAAATCCATCACTTTCCGCAGCACGATTAGAAAACGTTGTATTTACTGCCTAAGTAGAAAGCAAAAATGTGAAGAGAAAGAAAGTAAATAGCAAAAAAGGAAAGATGAAAGCAAGCAACGAGGCAAGTAAAGAAGCTTTGTGGCTTTGCGTCCCCAACCACACGCGCAGCCACAGACTAACGGCAAATGAGCGATTTGGATTCGTTGCTGCGGCGTGATGCAATAATTGGATGAGCATACAGCCAAAAGGTATTCTGTGAGGGAAGATGCCTGGCTCCAGGCATCGTGCCGCTCCGCCTATCGCTGTGCGAGTGTTTAGTTGCGAGTTGAAACGGGCGTTATTGTTTATTGTGCACAACGAAATAGTTTTATTGCTTAGTGAAAGTCTAGTGGTGCAGCGGAAGCTGTTTGTTTGCATCAAATTCCCCGTAAAAATGTAATGAATAGTTGTGAGCTTTTATTCTTCTATTTTGAATTAAATAATAGAAGTTTTGAGAGTGCAAAAGACTGTTTTCTCGAGGCAGGACACAGTGCTCGTACGCGCCCGCTTTGTTTTTTTTTTAAATTTATTTATTTTAAATAGGATTATTATACAAAGTTCAGTATTTACAACTCTCCATTTGCTTTGTTGACTTACATCTAATACTATAAACTAAATCTATTGAACACTACAATTGAGGAGGGGACTCACCGAGCACCTCTAAGAAGCATTAATATTTGCAAAAATGTTTAGGAATGAGTGGATAGGATATCTATTTTTTATTCTTGTTGGGGTTTCATTAAATTTACCTATGCTGATGTGTCTATCTTGGTTGATGAGGGTTAGGTTGGAATAGAAGTTATTGGCCAGGAATGCTATGTGGTGTGCGATGGGATTAAGGTTAAATTCGTGCTTATTGGAAATAAACCAAGGGGCTTGAGTGATGGTTCTTAGAAATTTATTTTGAATTATCTGTATTTTGTTGATGTTATATTTTGCTGCATTTGTCCAAATTGGACAAGCGTACAGAAGAAGAGGTCTTATGATGGTTTTATACAAGATGATGCTATTGCTTAGTGAGAGTTTACTGTGATTTAAGAGTGGTTTAACTGTATTAATTTTGCTTTGGCTTGCTGAACTTTGGTGTCTATGTGTATTTTCCAATTTAATGTGGCGTCCATATGGAGGCCAAGGTATTTAACGGCATTGTTATGGGGAGTCCAAGGGATTATGTTGTTGTTCATTTTAAACGGCGTAGGGAAGGAATATGGTCTGAAAGTGAAGACTTTAGCTGTAGATTTCGAGGGATTGATTTTGATTTTCCATTTCGTTGCCCAGGTTTCTATTTCATTTAAATGGGATTGAATTTCGTTGGCAATGTAATTAATTGAGGAGTGGGACATGTAGATTACCGTATCGTCTGCAAACTGGGCTATGTGAGTGAATCTTGATGTAGGCATATCTGCTGTATATAAGTTGTAGAGTAATGGAGAGAGAGGTGATCCTTGAGGTAGTCCTGCTGTAATGGGTCGGGGGTTAGAATTATGATTTTCTATTGCAACTGAGAAGGTTCTATTGGTTAGGAAGCTTTGGATTATTTTGAAGAGGTACGTAGGGGTGCCTATTGATAAGAGTTTATAGTTTAGTCCTTCATGCCATACCCTGTCAAATGCTTTAGCGATGTCCATGAAAACTGCTATTGAAAATTGTTTTTTTGGAAGGAGGAGTGGAAATGTTCAGATATGCGCAAAAGTTGATGTGCTGTGGATAGTTTATTTGTGAACCCAAATTGATAGAATGGTATGAGGTGTATTTTTTTCAGGTATTGGTTTAATCTTGTTAGAATTAATTTCTCAAAAATTTTTGCTAAAGTGGGGATGAGACTTATGGGCCTATAGTGGTCAGGGATGCTATGATTTTTATTGGGTTTGGGGATAGGGAGGATGATAGAATGTTTCCAGGTATTAGGGTAGTAGCCAGTTCTTAAAGATGAGTTATATATGTTTACAATGAAAGCTATGGCAGAATTGGGTAGGTTTTTGAGAATTACATTGTTTATTTTATCGTGACCGGGGGCTTTTTTATTTGGAAGGGATTTGATAACTTTTAGAGTTTCTTGTGGAGTGATGTACTTAATTTGTTGTGGAACGTTAAAATTAGGGGAATTCGCGACGAGTTGAATTTGAGTGTGATCTGGGTGGGGAGATGTGAGGTTTGGTGTGAAAGTTGATGCGAAATGGTCGGCTAATACTTCCGTTTTATCAGCAGTTGCGTGTGTTTTCCCATTTGAAGTTGTTAGTGGGGGGGATTATAGTTTTTTTTCTGAGTATTCTTTTCGTGAAGTTCCAGAGTGAGTTATTACTTGTATTTAATGAATGAATGATATTATTGTATTTAGTTTGTTTATAGTGTTCAAGTGCTTTTCTACTGATTTTGGTTAGAGTATTGAGTTCTTTTTTTAATGAAGGGATTCTAAGTGCCATCCATAGTCTCCTGGTTTTATTTTTAGTTTCTATGATTTTGATAATGCTTTGTGGTAGTTTGTCTGCTGTGTGTTTCCGAAGAGTGATCGGTCGTACGGGGTTGAGTTTGCCTATTGTGTTAATTATTATGTTATTTAGTTGACTTATTGCCTGGTCTATTTCCGCTGGGGAGTTAAGTATTTTAAAATTGGGTATTTGTTTTTGGATTAAATTTTTGAATTTTGTCCAGTTTAAATTGTAAGTATTTAAAGCAGGAGTGGGTGAATGGGGAGGGGGAATTTGATCTGTAGAAATTAACACAGGGATGTGATCAGAATCGAGTTCAAAATGCGGGGTTGAATGAAAATTGACATTAATGTTTGTTATTCCTATGTCTAGTATATCAGGAAGCCTGATTGGGTCATAGGGATAATAGGTTGGTTCTGGGGGTGAGATCAATTTAATTCCGTTAGTTACTACATATATTAAGAGTTGGGCACCTGCTGCATTGGTGACTCTGCAGCCCCATTGTACATGTTTGGCATTTAGATCTCCTAAAAGAATATAAGATGATAAGCGCGAAAGTAAATTATTTAGATCTGTAAAATTTGTTCTTTTGTTGGGGGGTTTATACGCGGCAATGATAGTAAAATTCGGGTAGGTGTTGGTAAGTGAAACTGCTATTGTTTCGATGCCATTAATGGATGTTGTGTTTTCTTCGAAATAGGCGATAGTGTTTTTGATGAGTATGATCACTCCGCCGCCTGGGGAGTTGGCCCTATCCATTCTTGCTGTATTGTAACCTGGTAGCTTGAAAGTAGCTGGAGGTTTTAAATGAGATTCTGTGATGCAAGCAATGTCAACATTATTGGTTTGGAGAAAATAATGGAGTTCGTTTTTTTTATTACTGATGCCACATGCGTTCCAGTTCGTTAGGATTAACCTATGATTTGAATTATTTTGTGCCATTGGGGAAACTAAAATTAGAAGTAATTGCTTGTTGAATGTTTTGAATAATAGTTGGGATGACTGAATTGATGATGTTGATTATATGAGTTATTATTTGATTGATAATATTATGAATAAAAGGAGTACTCAGAAAGTTTTGGGGGAGCCTGTTTTGTGGGTTGTGAGTTGGGATGTATGTCGGGATGTTATTTGGTGGGCGATTAAAAGCTGATTCATGGGTAAAATTTGGTATGTTAGCAGTTCTATGGAGTCCAGGGAAGTGGTAGGCGTTTTGAGGCGGGGGTGGAGGTGGGGGTGGGGGTGAGGTTGGTTTGCTGGTTCTAATGTTTGAAGTGGAGTTTTGGGAAGTTCTAGTTTTATTTTCTGATAGTTTTCTGAAATACTGACATTCATTAGTACGGATATCAGCACGGTGAGTCCCCTCACAGTTTCTGCATTTCGGAGGGTCATTCTTGCTGGGGCAATTTACTGAGTAATGATTCTCGGCACAATGTATACATGACATTTTGTTGTAACAATTATTTTTAGTATGTCCAAAGTCTAGGCATCGGAGGCACTAGATTATTCCTTTCGTTTTTCGTCTTCTTTCGACTTTAACTTTTAAGTTGCAGATTTGAGTTGTTCGGAGAATTGATTCAATTGATTGTTGGCCCGAGAACTCAGCAGCTACAACTGGGATGGGCTCATTGTTTTTATGTAACCTAGTGACACTGTTAAGGGAAGAGTATTGTTCCTTCAGGTCATTGTATATTTCCTCTTGCGTGATGGAGGGATGAATGTTTTTAAAAACCACGGAAAACTTTTTGTTGGTTGGGTCCTTATACGTATGAAACTGTTTATTAGCTTTCACGAAATACTGAATTGCTTTTCTGAAGTCTTCTATTTTTTGGAAGTTAACTTTGGCTTTGTTATTATTGAATGTTACGGTGAACTGCGCACTGATTTGGGTTTTAATTTCCTGATTTAGTTCAATAATGTTCGTAATATTGTTAATGTGGATAGGTGGGATTCTAATATTTTCAGGCATAGTGGGGTCGGTGGGATTTGAATCATCATTATCAGGAAGGTTAGCTAGAATGCCGAAACTATTCTGAGTGGGAATAGCATAATTAGTATCCGAATTGGTAATTACTTTTTTAGATTGGTTTGGATTTTCGATAGGATCACTGTTTCCACGTTTGCCACTGTTCACTTGGGGGACTGGTACAGAGTTTGCATTGACATTGTCACTGCAGCTTGAAGACGAGGTCGCGCCTTCGGCTTGCGCGTAATGACTGACCTGATTTGGTTGCATGTTATTTTGCATAGGCTGCTGCATACTTGTCTGCATTGAATACACTGCCGGTGCTGAATGCTGAGATATCTGCGCTTGTTGTGGTGGAGTTAGCAGATACGCTGGTGCGTATGAAGCTGAAATATCACGGCCGTCGCCTTCCACGACCTCCATTTGGCCGTCAGTTGGATAAACCAGGGCTAAGGCATCGGAGATGCACTGGCTCAGGCCAGTGTTGTTGAATGTTGATGAAGAATTAATAACTAGTTAATCACTGCACTTTAGATTGAGACTGCACTGTGTAGACAACTATTCACTGATACACCTTAACACTTCGAATCGTAAACTGCTACTGACAGTAGCGCTGCGCTCAGAGGTCTGCACTGCTCGACTGCTCGCAGCGGAATGCCCGCTTTGGTGAGTAGAATAGGCGCGCCCACCGGAAGGACAAGGATCACATGAAGCAGAGTATTTTTTTAATTGAAAAGGGAAAATACATACTGAGGAGGATACAAAGTCGGATATACAGTAGTGCACAGAACGTAAACAGTGAATTATGGCCCTTGTAATTTGAAATACTAGACATAATCTATTTAAACAAGTGGGCTTACAGCATGGATCATTATTAGACGTCCAGGCATTCAATCTACGCTCGGCGTCGTCGTGCTACGTCAGACTTCTCCCCTCCCGCAAAGCGTCCTACTCCCGACTACTTGCACTTTCGGCGCTGTCGCGGGCAGACGATCGGCGCGCAACTGTAGAATGCCCGCGGGAGCAGGCGTTGTACAGGCCTTCTGAAAGGGTTTACGGTAATACGGACATTTGTAATAGTCGATAACACGAATTTTTATAACACGAACTCCGATTATTTGGGTTCGTGTTAATGAGGGTTTAGTGTATTATATCAAATTCAAATTAAGAAATAAATTTTAAAAAATTGTTTGTCAGTGTCCAAAGATCATAAGAAATCAAACGACCCAGCCGCCGTTCCGCAGACTGCTGGCCTGACTTGTCAATTGCGATAGCAATTTTTTGCACACTAACGATCAAGGGGAGGGAAAGAAACCTTTACATTTGAGGACTGCCAACTTAAAAAAAAATGTCAAACAGAATTTTAACTTCTCTTTAAAAGCTACGAAACTAAGTCAGGGAAAAGAACACGCCAAGTCGTATTTACAATTCAAATACGGTACTTCTCAGCGCCGCTGCCAGGGCGTAGCACTGTCAGGACAAGGAATAAGCAGAAGCGATAATTTTTAAGAAACTCGAGCTCCGAGAAGACGCCACTGCGCTTGACAGTGTTGCCAGACGTATCGGATCCTCGCGTTTTTACCAGGATCTTAAAGAATAAACCATGTACCAGGATGAAGGCCGCCTGGTACGCTCGAATACCAGGATTTTAAGTCTGAAGTAAATGATGATGTACGATTTAAGATTAATATAATCTTTATTATTCAGTAATTTCTTACGAACATCAATATTACAAATAACTGTGGTATTCGTGAAAACACTGCCTTAAAAGCATTAAGCATCACATAGGATGGTATTTTTCCGGCACACGCTATAGGAGAAAAGGATATAACGTCTTCGTCTTCCATTTATGGTGGAAATCCTATTTTCTTTCCACCGTGCTTCCATTTAGTTTATTGATGTAATATATCTCGATACTGAGTTGAATTTAACGAACTATCTGTGCCCGTAAAAAATAATAGAATTATAATACGAAGAATATCAGAATGAATTGTAATTGGATTGGTGAAGGTTGGTCGTGGGACACGCACTGAATGCTTGCGCAGTTGGAAACGCGAGCAGCGCAGTCCCAGCTCGCCCCCTTCGCTCCCGCGCGGGGCAGAGAGGGCTTTCGCTCAGCGACAGCCGCCCATCGACAGTCTTGCCACGGGATCTATGCTCCGGGAATGGTACAGGAACATAGGCACCTGAAAACACGGGGAAAGGAAAAGACGGAAGAGTCTTTTGCCTTTGCTTTCTTCCACTTCCAACCGTGAGTCTTGCATCTTGGATTTTGGGCCATGGCTTGGCTGTTTTGGGCATGTCCTCTTTCATTTGTCTTTAACATAATTTGCCCCTAAAAACAAAATTCCTCTGCAATAAAAGGAACGGAAAATAATACTACATTATCTTGTCTGGAACAAATTTTTTCGACTAACTGCCAAATAAAAAATGTACAAAAGTATTATTCAAATATTTAAAAGAATTTTAAAACTCTGTAAACCTCGACTAAAACGACTAAAATGTTTATTTTTCGCTATACATGATGAATAAACTACGAAGTGTTGTAATTTCTAAAAACTGTCCAATTATTTTGTACCTAGCATTTTCCGCGCGCTTTGTTATTTTTGAGTTGGCAGCGGTGCAGGTGTACATGTAGAGAAAACGCTAAGGCGAGTAGTCGGAAGGTAGCCATGATTCAGAGATTATGGCTGTTTTTCGTTTTTCGAGTTAAGCGTGGCTCAGTTAAAACGTTTTCGAGAACAGGAGTTGCGAGTGTGGATGCGAGAACAGGTGTTGCGAATGTGTCGTGATACGGACTGTTATAGAGAATGGACAATAAAGTTCTTTTTGTTTAAGACTGTGTGAATTTTTTTGAACTTATAAATATTTACAATAGAAGTGAGATTCATTGCTTGAAGTTTTATTATTAAATAAGACATTTGCATTAGGATTCAAATTATCTTCCTTGTTGCGGGGGCGGACTCAGAGACAAATTTGGGGAGGGGAAATTCAAAATGTTTTGGTCGAATGAGTCACATTACACATTTTGTAAAATGTCGCAGGCTACACAGCTCATGCAGCAATATGATTTTATTCGTTTTAAGATTACCCTAAAATATTTTTTTGCTTGAAAGTTTCTGTGGCAAGTTTAAAATGAATAGTGAACATTTTCGGTAGGGAAATTTCGCTCGTGTCCCTCCCCATGGATCCACGCTTGCTTGTAGCTTGCAAGCCAGAGGCCTTCGCGCCGTGGTTTGGACAGCCCTGAGCTGCAGAATTTCGCCCCCTAGCGGCGGCGGCAGAAGCCTCCGAACACAATGAGCTCCTTCTGGAATGAGGCGCTCTTCTCCCAGACTTCATTTTCCAAAAAAGGTTAATGTTATTATCAAAAGAAGTTATCGCGCAGTTGAAGGCTACATATAAGCTACTACCGTAAACACATGAAATAATTAACCAATAAAATCGATCGTACACTTAGACTAAAAATAATAGCATTTGGTAAGTGTACCAACAACTGACACATAAAGAAAGTAACTTTTTCGTTCAACATAGTGGCAAGACAGAAAATGCATAACACTATGTGAGAGTCGCGATGCGTAATCGCTTGCTTGAAAATTTGATGTTCTCTCGCAGCCAGATGTGCCATAAACACGTGGTTATTCTTCTTTTAGCATCTGTCAATGTAGATAAGTTGTGCATTCGGACCAACGTGATGTTGACCACAGTTCTTTAAAAACGATTTTGGCCGTCTATACTCCCACAGCAATGATCATATACCTACATTTTATCGGTATTATACCTTTATTATACCCCTATTACACCTTTTCAAAATGTCTTTTAAAAATACATTAATTTATTATAAAATATATAATTTATCTATTTCTTATCCCAAAATATCTTTAGAAAATTCATGTAAAAACTTGAAATATCAGTATTGGTAGAGATCTTACCTCTATTGAACGTATGTCTGTCTGCCCTACTGCCACAACAGCTCTTGCCGGGGCCAAGGTCTACCAGCGACGTCCCGGCTTTGCGCCCATGGGTTAAGGGATACGTCTGGTTAGCACATACACATCCGCCACCTACGACAGTAAAGTAACTCCATTTACAGCAGGCCATCTCAACTCAATGTCCGCAATAATAAAATTAAAAAACATGAAAAATAAAACAAGAGTTTGAGATTCCGTAAGAACGCCGGGACTGTAAGCTCAAATTATTCATTTAGCCGATATAACTAGAAAAGTACTAAAAATCTACAAAGACAAACAAAGCGACAACTTAGTTCATTCATTAAGCACAAAACAATACTTACCACAAGAAAAATACTTCAACAAAAAGCCACCATCACGAAACTAAACTAAAATGCTACAAAGGGAAAGTATTCAAACCAGACCGTAAGGCGAAAAGATCTTGTGCTTTCCGAAGTACTTCGTGACAAGAGAAAGTTGTAATCGAGCACATAAAAACAGCGAATTTTCGGCAGAAAGAAATCTTTATTATCGGGCCCTGGTACCGAAAAACTGGATATATCTTGTTGCTAAATTTAGAAAAAAAATCCTCTTACACGTGGTGTAGCTAGAATCCACGTTTTGTGGATCCTTGATACCGAAAAATCGATTGACGGCCAAAACGACGGTCTTCCGTCTTCGAGGAAACAAATGACATTCACAATGTTGTCAACAGAACAAAGTAGACTGTTAAAATCTAGAAATAACACCGTCAATACAGAATTCTTGCGATGACTTTATTGCCATCCTCTGGATTATTATGATCACGTATTTAAAAATATTCAACATGTTTAAAATTACAAGTGATTTATAAATTCAATACGGAATAATGTGGTTAAATATAATAATAGCAATAATATCGCGTCAATATGTAATTCAGTAATATTTGTAATATAATCGAATTTTATTATTGCCCCTCATCACCTATTTTCAATCCCACTTCAGTCTTTCGTCCATCTACCTTCTACTATAGGATAGATTGATTACTAGTGATTCCAAACGCTTTAATTGGCAGAGTCGTTATTCCCGTAAGTGCTGTGCATGTTTTTGCTCTGGCTATGGAAGTGATCTTTTCCCCGCTGGATGGCGACATGCGGCGACGACCTGTCGTCAGTTAGCTGGGCTTCCCCTCAACCAGGTATCTCCCACCAGCAGGGCACCGCCCCAGCCGGGACAAGATCTCAGCTCCCGAACAGTCTCCCGGCATGTGTGGTGTGCAGTTCATGTTTGTTTGTTTGTGTGTGTGTAAGAGGAGAGGATAGGACAAGGAAGAGGAAGGAAAGATCGCGCACGGTCCTTGGCTCGTTTGTTAAGGTACTGCTCCGGCATTCGCCTGGTGTTGATCGGAGAAACTATATCAACCTATGAGAGCAGCCGGCCGCTAGAATTCTTCTCGAGACAGCGACTGAATTTGACGTAGCTGACAAGCAGTGACGGCGATCCTGCCACCGTCGGGCGTGTAACCCAGGGCCTCCCGGTCAGAGGCCGCGCAGTGCCTCTCCCGGTCTCCTGCAGGAGCTGCCGCCTTGAGCAGCGCCGGCGTCGGAGGCAGCGGCGACACAATTTCCGCGCAGTAACGAGCCTCGCCCTCGCCGCCCCCTCCCCGCCCCCGCGCCTTCTTCAGGGCTTCGGCCGCGGACAGGGCAGAGATTTACGCGCCGGCGCAGGTGCTCCCGCGATTTACGTTTATTAGGACTCGCCAGCCCCGCAGCCCCGCCGCCCACGCCGCCGCCCACGCCTCCGCCGCCCCCGCCGCCCCCCGCCCCCGCCGCCCCCCGCCGCCGCCGCCGCCCCCGCCGCCACCCACGCCCCCGCCGCCCCGGCTGCCGAGGAAGGAAGGAAGGAAGGCGGCGGGCGCGGGCGTAAATCGCAGCCCAGTGATATCGACGTCCCGTCGCGAGACCCGTGACAAATCGCCCGGCACTCTCGGACACCATCACCTCCCCCCCCCTTTCCCCCCTCGCGCCGCTCTCCCACTCGACGGTTATCAGTATTATTATTATTATTATTCCTCTAAATCACGACTAAAGATGTTATGTGTCGGCTGAATATAAAATCTACTCCAGGTTGCAACTAGCTACCTAAGGAGCAGATCTAGGGACTGTCGGTGCTTCTACAATACTTTACGCAAAATGTGGGCTGTTCCAAGTAAAGCAATTTCTTGCACTTCCCAGTCTTTTGATTGACCTGGGAGTTTAGACAAGTTCTTACTCAAATGTTGCGGAACAAATCCCAGAGCTCCGATTACTATCGGTACGACCTGTTGCTTTTACGCCCCACATTCGGCTGATCTCAATTTATTTATTTATTTATTTAGTCAAAAACTATATATTACATGTGGGGAAAGAAATTTCCAAACTCTTGTATTTAAGACGTTTTTCTGCCTCCTTGCTTACGACATTTTGATCGCAAGGCACAGCAACATCCACAAGTAGACACGATTTTTTCTCAAAATCCCATATAACAATATCCGGTTTGTTTGCTGCTATCGTGCGATCCGTTTGAATTTGTTGTTCGTACAATATTGTACACAATCCAACCGATGTCACCGGTTTTTGGTGAGTGTTTGTACCACTTGAGGCATATGTTTGGAACTTCGAGGGTGGTACAGAATTCTGCCAGTGGAGGTAACTACACCTGTCGTGTCTTTTAAGTTATTCGGTCTTTGCTAGAATTGGACAAGCTGAGACAATATGATCAATGGTTTCTACTTGCTCCTGGCAAATTCGGCCATTTTGTCATCTTGGGAAATTTTGAGAACAGCTTTATCATAATGTCGTGTTCTCAACGCCTGATCTGAGCAGCCTATTAAAAGTGCTTCCGATTCTGGCGTCCATTCTTCCCCCTTTTAAGCCACATAAACGATTGATCTTTATTTATCTGCACCTTGTCCATTCTTTTGAGATCTTGTCCATGGAGGGGTTTGTCCCTCCACGACTTCTATAACATTTTTTGTGTCTCACATTCATGTTTAGTAGTACCAGAAGTTCAGTGTCTGTGTTATTTGACGTGTCTTGCATAGTTTGCTTTGCAATGCTTTTTGCTACACTAACAATGCCTGTTTCCCATTGTTCGGTCAGATTTCATGACCTGTCTCATTAGAGGGTTATCTTGATGGCTGAGTATATACTTTCATCCCGACTACTGCGTTGTGCCAGGAGGCCTCAATTTGTCTGAGGCCTCTTCCTCCTTCCTAACGTGCCACATAAAGTCTATGTACAGCAGCTCGAGGGTGGGCGACATGATGCATTGTTAGCAGTTTTCTGGTTTTTCCATTCATGATGCGAATTTCTTGCTCAGTCCAGTCCACTAGTCCCGAACTGTACTCTACTACAGGCACCGCCAGACTACCAATTGCAGATATTTTATTCCTGGAGTTCAGAGCAGACTGCAGGACAAGTCTCACTCTTCTGTAATACTCCTTGCGAATTATTTCTTTCATTGTGTCGTTCGAGACGGTCTCACATTCTTCAATGCCCAGATATTTGTAAGTTTTACCTGGCTTAAGATCTTGTATCACAGCGTACGTATCAACTTCAATGCTCCCTGACATTACAATATTTCTCGTTGACATTACAATATTGGGGAGTGGCAAATGGATGAATCTGCTTTGTATTTTCAATCTTTCCTTTCCTCGATATTCCGTTTTCTTCAGATTTAGCGGAACTCAACATTGTGATTTTCTTCAGAACGCAGTATTATCATGGCTGATTATTAGGGGTCGAATTTTGATAACCTAAAACATTGCCGAAAAGTATCAATAAATTTCTCTTAAAATGTTTTAAAATGCCCTAAAAGGAAAGAAAATTGTCGCAAAAAATGTAATCAAAACCAGTTCGGATGAAAATCTCAAGCTTTTGTATACTTTACTGCTGTAATCGAGACTTTTTCTACTCGTTTAAATAAACTCAGTTTTAAAAATGTTGGTTTGGACTGTTCTTTGCCACATTTCTATGTTAAGTTATCCAGAAATCGGCTGAACCGCTAATGGCGCTGAGAGGCGTCACAGGAACCTTAGGCTACATAATCATAATGTCTGGTATTACAACTTCTGAGTGCAGAAATCGGATATGCTACCAGATTTGGGTACTCAGTAATTCTGTAGAGAACATTTTTGCATCTCGTAAATGTAATTTTGAAGCAAACTTTTGGTGATGAAATCAAAATATTAAAATTGATTAAATCAGCGAAAAATGCATGAAAAATTACGGAAAATGTAAAAATGATTTATTAGTAGAAATCGGTGAAAAATGTAAAAAAACAACAAAAAATGGGTTATTTCTTTTTTTCAAAACACAAAATGAATTTCTACACTAACTAGCCGTTCTTTCAAGTGAAAAGGAAAAAAAAAGAAATTTCATTAAACTACGCCCGCTACCGATTATAACGATGCTGATGTAGATTCCTTGTTTATTCGTATAGCATGAACTGGTGAAGTGGCATCAACTTCAAATTACTTTTTGGTGTTGATACTGTAAGAATGGCTAAAATAAAAATGGTTAAAATTTTTGTATGACATAGAACAAAAAAACTTTGTGCGAGACTTTCTAGTAGGGATTCTGGCTGCACCACGTGGTAGGGTTTTTTCCCCTTAATTTGGCAACTGGGTTTATCCACTTTTTCGTTATCACGGCCCGGCAAAGAATTTTTCTACCGAAAATTCGCCGTTTTACTCCGTATATATGTACGTGTACGGGAAAGTAAAAGCTGTGCGAGTCTTCCCTTATAAGAGGCTGAACGCAAATGAACGGGGAGCCATGCTTCATTTCAGTTCATTCTCGTTAAATATTTGGTTCTGCGGAGCACATTCACTTTAATTTCTGTCACGTTACCCGTTATTGAACTGTCCATTCAATTGGACATAATAAGCATTATAACACACTCGTAATTGCGAATAACTGCGCTCACTAAAATTCATTGTTGCAATCAACACCGACTAGAATGTAGGGATTCCTAAAGGTTTTTTGTCTGCAATTCACTTGAGAGTGTGTGTCTGTAATTGCTTATAATTCATTTCTATTCCATTTATTATTGGATTAAGTATTCTGTTATTTAAGTAAAAATATAACAATGCGTCTGAAATGAGGGCATTAAATTCATTTAAAATTTCATTAGTTCGTCCGTTGAATGTAATTGTAGATGGACGGTAAACTGAAAAAAGCTGAACATAAGAAACATTAAATTTTAAATATTTAATTCCATAGCTAAAGTCTCTACTCCGTATAATTGGGTTATATTGAAAGAAAAATTCAGTTACTAGTAATAAACAGACATATGGCCCACAGAGCATTCATTAGTAAAATATGTTTCATTGTTAATAAAATTACCTAAAATTTTCCCGAGGTTGACCAACGATACAAAACTCCGAACAACAATAAAATATATTTTAAACCTTAGACTGTCATACTTTCGGTAATCATTGAATCAATTGATTGAAAAAATAAATAAATCGGTTATTTTTAAAAGCTCATAAGTTACGAAATGTAAAGTTTTCAAAAAACAGAAAAAATTACTGATGAACATTATATATTTGTTAGATATTTTGCCTTTAAGGACGATCACTTTTGAAAAGACATCAAGACAGTCTAAAACAAACTTTTATTACTTATTAAATTCGCGCTTAGATAAGTTTAAAAGTCTGTGACTTACGGGATTTTAAAAAACAATAATGACATTTTAATATTGTCGTAAAGAAAAAAGTCATAGTTCATGCTCGTATGATTTATTAGTGTATTTAATTTATTCTAGCAAAAAACATAAAGAAATATTTATATCGGATTTTATAATCAACTATATCTTTACTTTTTACTACTATAACTCTATTGTTGCTTTAGAAATCAGTGGCACATTCAGTTCAGATATATTTACTCTATTTGCTTCAATAATCTCCCAGTTTTTCAAAAGAGATTTTTTGTACTTAAGTTAGAGTAAGTTGAATTTCATTTTTCCGTGAGAAACCTACGAATGATGGAATATCTTCCCTGGACTTTTTCACCCAAGGCAACTTTTCCGTGAGATCCGAGAATGAACTTTTCGCCATTACATCCTGTTGCAGGCGCACGATCCGGGGAATGCTGCAGGTAGGTGGCCAGTAATGGCAAATCGATGGCGACCTCCTTTGTCTTCCCAGCGCAGCCGATAAAATCCAGTTCCTTTTCGAAATCGTTTTTACAGAACTTTTAGCCGTTTATTCAATCGGCTTCGCCAAGTCCTCTCTCGAGCCTTTCAACTTCAACTTCAGCCGCGCAGGAGCTCTGCGATGTCATCTTTCAACAATTTGGGTACTTTAAAGGGAACGGGGCGAGCGTCGGCCAGCGGGCTCGCCTTCCGCTCCGCGGGCCCGGCTTCCATTCCGGTGGAGCGAGGTTGTGGTGCGCAATACACTTGCAATGTCCCGGTATCTGTTGCTGTGTGACGGTGAGAAATTCACTTCTCAGGTTGAGAAGACCGGAATACGGCGTGGGGTGTCTACGTGCTCACCACACCCACCCCCGTAACCGATGGTCGCGAGGCAGGGATGTCGTCGGTAGGCCTGAGCCTATTCACGGGCTGTCGCGCCAAGGACATACATGCAAAGGGTAGGGGCGTGATTTACAATTTTAACACGAATGTGCATCAATGAATCAAATATATATTTAATAGTTTTATGAATTCATCAACATCGGCAAAAAACTAACACTCAGCCGCAACTGCATCTCAATAATTGTTTTTTAAAAATAGTAAAAGGCGATCATGAGCGCATGATGAGATTTAAAGACATCTATATTACAGTTTAAATTGAGTTTCTTACATATATAATGAGATATTTGACCTAGTTATTTCTTTCAACAGACGCAATCTACTAGTACATTTTCTTTTGGCAAGAGACACATTCATTGAAAGATATAAGCCGGGGAAAATTAAATTCATTATTACAGACGTCTACGCTATGAAGTTGTTGGTGCCTCATGAAATATCTTGAATTTGGTGTAGTTGGATGCGTGGAAGTAAACTTTCCATTTCTTGGAAATGTTTGTAGTTGACTCCCTAGTCCGTTGTTGATGAAAATATGATTGGTCTACAAGATGCGAGTGCTACCCTTGTTATTGAGTTAGAGTGATTACTTACAAGTTACAAAAAATTGAAACTTGAGATAGGGATGTATTCCTGTATGAATTTCCTTGAAGAACACGATTAACAAGTAATCTGCTTCCATTATTCATGCTAACCTTAAGGGAAACTAGAAACAAACTTTAGAATTAGTTTTATTTATATTTATATTACGTCAAAAACAGTTTAAAAACTGCGTATGACGAGCTATGGGGAGAAGTGAATTTTGTGCACGTTTCATAATTCTGTGGTCTCTATCCTAAACCATATTCTAGTCGAATTTTGAATACAGAAAAGAGAGTTTTTTTCGAGTTTTGTTGACAAAATATTCGCTCCTATATAATAAAATATATTTTCAAAGGTAAATTAGCTATAAATTTCTGCCCTGAACCCTCATGTTCTTCATGAAAGAATAATACTTTTTGCCGCGATAATATGAAAAACGATAATTTGAATAACTATATTTCCCACTGAAATTCAGAAGACGTGCACAAATAATGAAGTTACATTTATGTCCAGAAGCAAAACAAGGGACCATCTCAGCATTTGCTCAAGGATCAGGGAAACTGGACGAAAAACCTGATCGAGATGGGGGCCATCAACCCAGAAACTGTGGTACAATACTTGTTACAGGTTCTTTAGAATTATACAGTCCAAATGATAAATAATTACATTAACTATCATTGTTAAAATTAATTCTACTTTCCTTTTTGATGCTCGGTATAGTCTCGAATTGTATAGAAAACAGTTATGCAGCAGAAAAGATTTTACTTGGGACTTAAACTTTTCTATTGAATTTAATCGTTTAATGTCTTCTGGCAAAGTGTGTAGAGTAATGTACATGAATTGTATGTGAATTTTTTGTAGTGAGCTGTTGATACTGCCACTGGTGAATATGATTACTACGTCGTGTGTTATACTTATAGACATCGGCGTTTGCTAAAAATATATTCCCGTCCTTAAGTAAGTCATTTTTGACAAAAACTACTGATTCGTAAATCAGGAGACAAGGTAATGGTAAAAATTCCTAGATTAATAAAGAGTGACTTACAAGAATCACGTGGGTTGGATTTGCTTATTATTCGTACAATTCTTTTTTGTAATCTGAAAGTCTGTGAACTATAAGATGTGTTTCCCCAAATATTATGCCATATCTCAGGCGGGAGTGAACATTGGCAAAATATACACAACGAGCTGTATGAAGGCTGACGGAATTTGAAAGAATTCTGAACGCGTAGCATAATGAGCTTAATTTTGTGTTCAATTCATTTAAGTGGGCATCCATTTGAGGTTTGACTGAATTGATAGACCTAAAAATTTTGGACATTAACATCAGTCAATGGCACACGTTCATTTTCAATGGAGTACAGAATTTTTATTTGATATGGAAAACTGCATTGAAACTGTTTTATTTTTCATTTACTTTTAATTTGTTATTACGGAACCAATTTGAAACGTCTGATATTGTACTATTTACGGTTTCTTTGTTGCAAAGAATATTTGTATCATCCGCAAAGAGAACTG